>BQKZ01004695.1:24590-40144 GCA_036244855.1 Temnopleurus reevesii | reverse complement strand
TTTAATAATGAAGAAATCAATCATCTCTCCTCTTTCCTCAGCCCTATTTGGAGCAGTACTCAATTCCTTTATTCATGTTGTGATGTATTCATACTACTGCCTTGCCGCCATGGGGCCTCAATTCCACAAGTATCTTTGGTGGAAGAAGTATCTCACCATCTTGCAATTTGTAAGTAAATTATTATTTTGATAGTACTTAGTGAAAATTATATTAATAATGATGATTAAGATTATGATGATGATTATGATGATACTGATGATGATGATGATGATGATAATGATGATTATGATGATGACGATAATGATGATGATGATGATGATAATGATGATGATGATGATGATGATGATGATGATGATGATGATGACAACGGTTATGATACCTTCTTGATGTCCATATATTGAAATATATTTACTCAGGATAACGAGATGGGAAACAGCCGAGGATCTATTTTATTATCCACATGATGAAAATGAAAAGATTCATACATTTAATTAATCTGTATATCACAAATTTCTTACATCCCACTGCTGTCACCATTTCTTATATGGTATTTAGGAGAGTCCTCAGACTTCACTCTTGCCTTTGAATGATATCAAAGTTGAGAATCGTGCTGTCAGACATGCACATGAGTTGGTAAGTGTGGGTGTGTATGTGTGTACAGTCATTGTATGCAAGGTTTAAAGTGATACCCATTTTCTTTATTGACTATCCATCTTTGGCAAGTAATTGAAATCATTCCCTCCATTAATCAACAAATTTTTTTGATTACCAAATCTTTTACCCAGGTCCAATTCTGTCTAGGAATGGTCCACGCCGTGAACTCTCTTTACGTCCAATGCCCTTTCCCTCTATGGATGCAATATGGACTCATCGCCTATGCAACATCTATGTTCCTTCTCTTCGCAAACTTCTACATTCACGCCTATATCAAGGGCGAGCGATTGCCGAAAGCGCTGCTCAAGGAGAAACATGGGTCAGAGAAAAACGGCGTGAAGGCGGAAAAGAATGGCAAGAAAGAAGGAGTGAGGAACGGAAAGAATATAGCAGAAAGCAAGAAAAAGAAATAAATTGTAATGTAGGTACGGTGCAATTCAGAATTCTTCCTCCAGTTGTATTAATCTTCCTCCAGCTGCAATTATAGAGCGCTTAGGGAATTCTCAAGAAAAGTTGATAAGTGCTATATAAAAGCAGTTCATTATCATCAAGTCCGAAGATTAACATACTGAATGTGTGTGTGTGTGGAAGGGTTAACTTTGGGTACCTGTTATTACTTTAAAGCTAACAATTGGATCGCTTGGACACATCCATTATTCTGAGCTTTACAATGATAGAAGGTAGCCAGAGCATTCTGACTTGCACTGTTTATAAACATGAATTGCAGCCTGCCAAAAACACAGCTCAAGGTCAAACATGGGTCAGAGAAGAAAGGCGTGAAGGCATAGATCCTTGGCTTTTGCTGTTTCAATAGTCCAGTTATTAATACATGTTAATTTTATGTTCTTTATACTCAAAGGTCATTCTTAATGACCCAAAAGCAAACTCGAGGCTTGCCTGACATAACAACAATTAATGTATGCAAACTGGATTCCAGTATTGTTACTAACCTGTTAAAAGGATACCAGGTTAATGCGGTCACTGGCAAAAACATGCATACATTTTAATCTATTTGTAGTACCATACTATTTCCGCAGTATGTTCCACAGATTCTGCAGTCAGAGACTATTCCGCTTCGCAATTGGACTTCCTCCACTCAAGGGATTCATAACATGATGATAATAGTCGCTGCCTGTAGACTCTGGATTGTGCGCTCTTCATATTGCGAAAAACCGAAGCCAAGAACCTGTGCCTGCACTGCGAATTAGGATCACCTGGGAGGTGTTTCACCAAGATAAGAAAGACTTTACGCACGGCTTTACGTTCGACTGGTATTCCTTCTTGTGCTTAATAGTTTATAACAGTACGCGCACTCAGCGCAAGAATTGATACCAGTCGATTTTAAAGTCGTGCGTATCTTTAAGAACGATTTGGTGAAACACCTCCCAGGCCGTGTCAACTTTCTGAGCTTTATAATGACAGCAGGTAATCATATTACTCTGACTTGCACTGGATGTGACTTATATTGCAATCTATCTTTTACAGGGTGTTGCTCAAAAGTTGCAATTGATCGGAAATCAACTGCAAATCAGCTGCCAACTGTATTGCGCATTTTCATTCGTGCAAGGTATGCTCTCTTAACCAGACACGAGTGAAACAACGATTTTGATCGGCGCGTTCTGATTTACTGCAACTTGCTGCAACTTGCTGTCAATTGCAACTTTTGAACAACACCCTTAGTTGCATAGGTGTGTTAGTACTTCTGTAGTCTTTCGTATTTATCACACAGTGTACTTCTGTAAGCTATGCCTGATTCTGTGAAGCATGACGTAAAATTATAAGGTTTTGCAAAATTGGTGTGATCGATTATATCAACTGCAAATTGCTTGCAAATATACGTTCATTCTGATTGGCTACCAGTCTGTGCATTAATGAAGATCTGTATGAAACAGTGGCTCTGATTGGCCAGCACTGCACTGATCAAATGTAACTCGCGATCGATTGCACCTTTCTTGCAATACTCCTTAACGCTTGCCAAAAAGCTGGAATTAAAATTAGACATCTATACTTCATACAGACTATACTCCAGGTGACCGGTTTGAAATTTGAACTTTATATGTTTCAATATTACTAAATGTATATCTCATGCTTGCGGACAATGGGAGGAAAATATTTAGGTAGCTAACGATATAAATTAATAAATTCCTTTCATCAAGAAAGCTGAATCACAATTTAATCATTACTTATCTATTTCATATAAAAGAATGTTGTCATGAAAAATACATGTATTCTAAGGAAAGATAATTTTTAAATCCTCAAAGATCAAAATGATAGTGAATTAGTGATTGCTGGCTGTAATTTTCTTTTGGTTCTTGTAGGTAGGTGTATATTAGTTGTTTACTCCTGTATTGGTTATTTATTTGTATTCAACAAAAGCACAGTGCATAGAAATTTAGAAATTATGTTGTAAAGGATTAGATCCTTGACATAATGAGAGATTACATTACAGTTGCACTAAAATTGATGTTAAAAACAACAAAACCTTTTTTTATGGGTGTAGACTGACATATCCATATTGTGGCCAATTTACTTATTATGTAGGCTTTCATAAATGTATCTCGATAACGGAGTGATTAATTGTTGCTAATTCAAACTCTCACAGAGTTTGAATGAGATATTTTCACTCCGCGACTACTCACATCAATTCTCCTTATCGCATATAGCCGATATCACCTGATATCACCTTGTGATATCAATATCACGCACTTTGGCTTTGGCACGCTCACTTCCGGGATAAAGCGCGCGCCATCTTGATTTCACTGTATACTATCTACGAAATTTTAATCCATGGGTATTTAGCGTAATTCCTTCATTTTGCGTCTGAAGCCCAGCATTGGGCCGCTTCGCAAAAGAAACCCATATAACAAATAAATGCAGATATGAAAGAAAAATATATAAAATGATGCTTTTATTCGCAAAAATCGATGAAAAAATATGACACTCTAAGCCGCTGACGAAGTTTACCGTAGAAACCAATACACTTGGAAACGCGCGAATGTTACCGGAAGTACCTGTGCCAAGAATCTGGGCCAAAATAACTAGTGCGTCACATGCATTCAGATTTGGAGAGCTATATGCGATACGGAGAATTAAAATCTCACTAGTACGTGATATCAACCTCGGTTTCAATTATTGCAATATTCATCAGGAACAAATCTCCAATTTTCTCACGGCACTCTGTAATTGTGAAATTAACTCATTCACAGATACTTTTAGTGGTCTACCTCATATAGCCCTACACATTAAAGTGCAAATATATTCCGATCAAATCATTATAGTACTAGTTTAGTCTTTTATAGTTGTAGATAGTAAAGTAGAAATATATTCTCTGTTTACCGATAGTATTCAAGCAGTAGTTTAGTAGTAGAGTGTAAATATTCTGTCATTAATGTAGTCTGTAGCTTTTTGCAATATGTTTTTCTTATCTATTATAGGTCAATTGAATGATTATTGTACATACTTGACTTTTGATTTCTTAAAGATATAATCATGAATTTGCAACTTGAAGACATTTAATCATGTTATTGATGATCAAAACCTGTTTAACAGGCTTTTAGATGAAAAGTATTATTCTCTGCCTTCTGCCGTTTAGCAAAAATAAAATATAAACATAAAAAATAAGCAAAAAACAAACAAAAAACAAGGAAAAAAACAAACAAATTAAAATCAATGAATGGAAATGCTACATTTATGAACCATTGCTATATCAGCCATATGTGCTTAGCATTTAAACATCAAAGTTTATCATATTGGTTTAATATTGAACTTAGGTACTTTTTCCATTGGGATTTCAGTATTATCTGCGTAATATGTTTGTAGTTTGATTCAAGCTGAAGTATTAATTATTAGATTTTCATAATTTTCTAACTTTTTTTTTTACACAATTAGATTTATTTAAGAAGGCTGAACAATTTTGTGATCAATGTATCCCTTACTTGAATGTATTTTTCTTTCATTCTAAATGTATGAGTCAGTAAGATTATTGTAAGGTTCACTTTACTATCCAGAAAAACAGAGAGCCCATCAATTAAATGTGTTATATATCAACTAATGTGCCAAAATGGACATGACATCATTGGTACACTCAAATTCTTTATTTTAGGTGTATCAAGCAGTGGAGTTCAATTCAGGTTTCTCGCGCAGGCATCTGCTGCTTGAGACTCCGCACAACCAAATTCATCTAGCTGCTAAAAGACATTGTCACACATAAAGATTTTGGTATTTTAAAAAGTATCAAATCAAGATTAGATTAATGAAAAAAAAAGAATGCGAAAAAGAAGGAAATTATACCGACATTATCAAGATATCTATGAAAAGTGAATAAAGTGTTAACTGTCGCATTATTACTGCATAGTGTGCCTATGACAGTATGTAGGTGATATTTTTAATCTTACTGTATTTTAAATACTGAACATTGGTTTTGAACCCTAATATTTTCACATCTTAGTTTATGTACACCATCAACCATTTGTAGGTAACAATTAGAATCTGGTGGTTGAGAATTTTTTAAACAAAAAACAATGTTGAACAATGTTGACCAGGCTTTGATGAGAATCCACATAGATTAAAAAGTAGTAATACACTATGAAGAAAATTAGAACTTGCATGATGAACAATGTACATGTAATAAACATTTGAATAAGTTTGCACTTGCACCATGCGGTGTAGGGCTATCTTTTAGAAATAATCCTGAAAAGCTAAAAAAAAAAAAAAAGAGATAAAATCAGAATGTTGTGTTTTTATCTTTTTTGAGCTTTTGCTCAGTGCTTTTCAGGACTATTTCTTGAAAGATAAACAGACACCAAATGGCGCAAATGCAAACCTATTCGACAAGAATATGCTTATTCCATAAAAATGTGTTGCGATATAATTTGCTTATGTATTTCATAATCTCTGTTTTCATTCATTGGAAATATAAAATTGATGAGTATGATTATGATTACCAATTTACATTATTATGTAGTAATATTATGTGATTTCATTTTATGTGATGATGTAATTGATGTTGTCGTATCATCTCACTAATCAGTAGGTGCAATTACCGGTAGCCATTTTTCTTTTTAGATCTCACAAATTTGTGGAAAGATTTTGCAAATGAATAGCAACTTGTATGGCATGCATAGATTAGAACAGTAAATGGTAGATAGTTGTTACTTTTTTTAAATTAAATCATGCTTTTTTTTTAAATCTTGATGCTTATTTTGTATTCCAGGAAAGCTAAGAAGTTGCCAATTTGATAGATTGCCAGTATGCTGTGAATTATACAAGGATTTATTTGCTTCTTGATTTTTAATTTTTAATTTTTGAATTTTATTCTGAAATACATCACAATGGGTGCTTGCTATTGGAATTATGTACTGGGCCTATTGCATGAAGCTTAAAATTGTGAAAACTTTGCCATTTACATGTATGGTAGGTCCTATTGAATCCTCGAGATGGGTGAATGGCTGTTACAAATTGTCATTGTAGTTGCCATTAATGACAAAGTTGTCATAATTTTAAGTTTTTTGTGCAACTGGCTCCTGATCTATATATATTGATTGACAAAGAAATTAAGCACAAGTTGAAATGCTTATGATGATGGAGCGAACAAAGATGAAACTTGCCTTTATTGTTACTAAAGAATTTAATGTGTAGTGTGGTGGTGGATAAGCAGTTTGAAGAGACAGCAATTGCTATCAAAGTATGTGTAGGTAGAATAGACAATAATGATACAATGTACTTGGATTTAGGTTAGGTGTATGATTTTGGTAGATTATCGTAAATATATTTAATGCACCAGGACAATCAGACAAGAATACAGTGGAAACTCATTCTAACAACGAACTTGGGTTCATTGAAAATATCTTATTAGAGCAGTAATATTGTTATTGCAGGAATAAAAAAAAACCCTCAATAAGTTATAAAGAGCAGGGACCAAACTGTAACCTCTTTATATCAGGAGTATTGTAATATCAGATTTCTTTTTTTTTTTAGGTTTGCACTGCAGTTTATTCAAAGTATACATTTGTTTCAGGTTATAAACACCTGATCAATCCATAGTATTCCTTTGCAGCACTTCTAGAAAATTCCTTATGGTGAAATTGTTTTTTTTAATAATATTGTTTGACAGGCAGGACTCTTGCCCATATTTTATCAATCTTTATTTGGACATTACTGTGTTATAATATGTTTTCCTTTGGGATACTGTGGTACATCATTATTTTTCAGCTTGGACATGGAGCAGGTGTTTTTGTTCAGATTTTGTGAATTATTTTTTTTAGATAACTACCATCTCGAGATAATTTTGTTTTGGTTTTTGTTTACTTATTTTTTATGACATCAAATTTTACTAGTCATATTGTTTTGGGCATTGATGTAATTTCTCCAAGTGCCAAAAGTAAGTTATTTATACTATCCGAAAAAGGTTGTAAACATTTTAATTGTTGGTTTTACTCTTTGTGAATAGTAAATGATTGTTTTTAGATTTCGTTAGTTACAAGAATATCAAGCAGATTGCATATAGGTTGAAATGAATTGGCATTGTTAAAGGTTGGGACTAGGCCAGAAAAATCTAGTTTTGATTAAAAGCGGAACAATCAGAGGATCAGATCAAAAAGAATTCAAGCAAAAAGGGTAATTCAGAAGAAAGGTATACATTTTTCAATGATATGTAACCTCTCCAGAATGATATTTCATGCAAATTTGCAAATTTGCAAATTTTGGTCATGTGATATGATGTATGTCAAGACATGCACTTATCTGCAAATAGTTTATCATATATCTTATTTTTAAAGCCCCACTTTTTCAAACCCATTATGCGAAAAAATTGATCTTTTTTTTTTTTTGCCTAAAAATGCATAGGGGTAGGTGCATGTATTGATTCGACTCTCTGGATATTTAAAACAAAAATTAATTTTCATTTCTTAAAAACAATAAGTTATACTAAGATACCAGTCGAGAAGTGTATGACATATGTCATACAACAAGTGACCAAAATTTGCCAATATTGCATAAAAATCACTGTTCAGTTATATAACTGAAATATTCATAACTTTATTATTTATCGTCTGATTTACTTGAAACTTTTTTTAACCTTTCGTCTGACTCTTTTGCTTTTAATCAATGGAATATTTATAGAGTGACGAAAATCAGGTAGAATCGCCTTTTGTATCACTTTCATGCTTTAAATCATGTAGAATACACAGTACTCATTTCGTGCAAAAGCATTTACAGGTATATGCAAACGGTGCAACATCGATTATAGACAAACCAATCATATTCTCTGTATAAATATTTGTACCAATTTGCATAAATCTGTTGAGGGTTTAGTATATAATACAACCTGATTTATATAATCAAAGTGCACTTTTAATTGTATACATTGTATGGCATTGTGTGGTGTAGAAAAAAGAAATTTCACTTTCATCTTGTAAACGGATATAATAAATGAAAAGTAATAAAAACGTTTGTAGTCATTTATTCTTCACTATCAAGTTCTGTTACATGTATGCAGATAACAAGAATGTATTGTTTTGATGTTTACCATGAACACTTCGTAAGCCTTCAAATGTTTTAAATATAACATTCTATCTTCAGTTTAATATCAACCAGTAATTAGGTTGGTTTTGAAATTGTTTCCACTACCCCTGAAATTTGAAGTTTAGGTGAACTTCTGGGTTTAATTACTGTAATGCAATGACATTTTCAGAAACCTTATCCCTCAATCAATGGAAATTTTTTCACGTCAACACTATTTTTATCATCACTTGAACAGGATTTTGTGTAGTTTTTCAGAGAAAGAGACTTAATTGAGGATATGACATTTCAACAGGATAATGAAATTATTTAGAAAAGGATCCTTTACTGAAATTGGATTTCAATAGCAATAACAAGTCATGTTTTTAAACACAATCACAACTTTATCTTTTGGGATGTGCTAAATTTGTAGTGTTAGTGGTAGCTGCCTTGCCATATCGACTTCAGACCAAAATCTTGTGAAATCAGATTGACACAGTTATTAAAACATTTCTCGTATGGGATGAAGAGATAGAGAAAGAGTGTGGGAAAGGTAGATAGGGAAAGAGACAAGGATAGATGGAATGCTAGAAAGAGAATGAGGGGGAGAAAGTGAGAGGAAAAAGATGGGTGGAAAGGGGTGGAGTCAGAGTGATGTGTTAGAAAATAGATACAATTGAACTTCAAGTTGAACTTCATTAGCATCATCATCATCATCATCATCATCATCATCATCATCGCTATCATAATAATCATTACCACCACCACCAACGTCAGAATCTTCACCACCATTATCATCTTCACAACTGAACCTCATCACTACTAATATCACCAACATCATCATACCACTACAACCACCACCATCATCATCACAACTAAACACCACCACCAAAACTACCATCACCAAATTAACCATCACCACCTATACCAACACCAATATCACCATCTTCATCATCATCATCGTCGTCATCACCTCCATCATCATCACCATCATCCTCATCACCATCATCATCATCATCCCCATCATTATCATCATCATCATCATCATCATCATCACCATCATTATCATCATCATCATCATCATCACCATCATCATCATCGTCATCACCTCCATCATCATCACCATCATCCTCATCAGCATCATCATCATCGTCATCACCTCCATCACCATCACCATCATCACCATCACCATCATCACCATCATCACCATCATCATCACCATCATCATCATCATCATCACCATCATCATCACCATCATCATCATCGTCACCATTCTCACCAGCATCCTCACCACCACAAACCCCCATGACCATCAATACCACTATCATCCACCATAACCACCCTACAACCACCACTTCCATCATCTCCACCACCACCACCATCACTGCCATCTTCCTCATCATCCCCATCACCATCATCTCAGTTACCATGGTTACAATTGATAAAGAAACAGAAAACAGGTGTCGGACTGATTCCCATTTTAGTGCAAAATCTGAAACCCAACTTTCCACTCGAAGCAGATTACAGACATAAATTTATTTCACAACCCTTCAAATTCCTCTTCAATTTACAAGTTGCATGATCATCCAAAATTATCCTTAAATTTCAAGCACTCCAGCAGATGTCGTCTGCATTATGGCAAAAAAGAGTTGTATATTTTGTTTACTTAATACAGTGGAAACTTGGTATAAAGAGATCTTATACCTTGTTATAGTGTCTCGTTATACTGAATTTCCACTGTAAAACAAAAACCATTCTAGCAAAATTAAGAAGCCAGCAAAACTGGAGCCATGTTATGTGGCATTACACACTGTTTAATCTACAGACTATTTCAGTTTACAGCACCTATTAATGTCTTTGTGAAATTTTAGGTTTTTCTACAAAAATGAAACAAAAACAAAACTTTGAATAGAGTATTGTGTGCTTTCGTGTTTGAAATTGCCATCGCGCACTGTTAAAAGATAAACTAGTATATTAGATTTCTTCAATCGTTCCAACAAATTTTGCAATTTAGTGAGCCTAGCTTCAATAAATGTTCATTTGAACATGTACACTTCAGGGCTTCATTACATGAAAATTTTGCCACAAAATTGAAGTCTGGCAAAATGTTGCCACAGCTGTTCCTTGTGTAAAAGACTACTGTATGGCAGAAATGCTCCTTGCCGGAATTTATAGTTTTTGCAAGAGATTGCGAGGCAAAAATTGTATGCAACTTTACGATGACATGTCTTGTGAAACCCATTGCTTTAAATTAACATATTATAATACTTATCAAATCACAAACTACACATTCCAAAATCTAGATTCTTTGCATATTGCACCCTGAAAACAGTAAATATTTACAAACCAATGCATTTAGGCAAAATATAAGCAAACTTGTTTCCCAATGTTCAACGATAATCACAAAAATGTTAACTAGTTCTATCATCATCCATTGCTTGTTTCATAAAGCTGTCCGTATAGGTACGCACAACTCTGGGCATGACTGGTGAACCTTTCTCAAGTGCTAACATAGCAACATAGAGGTCATTGAGCACAGGAAAGGGTCGCCAGAGTCGTGCAAAGATCTACAAATAGCTTTATGAAACACAACCACGGGTAGTTTTGTGAAAGATTGATGGAGTTATAGAATGAGAAAAGCACAGAAAACATCATCATCTACTTGGAGAAATCAACTGGTATTCAAGTAGAGAAGGGTGATCTCAAAAGATGCCCTCATACATGTATTTCATAGAAAGTGAAACATTCCTCAGAAAATCTACTTCTGAATGTTTCTAAATGATTCCTTAAAGTTGTCCTGAAAAAGCCATCATAGCAAAATTGTACAACACAGGAAAACTTGTGGAAACACAAAAAAACCTATAAGCACGGATGCCAACCATTCAGCAATTATAATATGCATGAGGTGTATTTTCATATGAATTCAAGGCTTTCATCACAAATTAATTGAATTGAATTGAATTGAATTGAATTTATTCACCAACAAATAAAACACATATGTACAATATATGAAATAGTACATGCATATCTTTACATTGTGACTCATACAATTATAGCTGGTAAATGGGGCCAGAAAATAGCACAATTGCTAGGTGCTAGTCTAGCCTAGCCCCTTTATAAAAAGTTTAATGATTTTCTAAAGCTGATCCTGGTTGATTTCGACTTAATGTCAGGTGGTAATTTGTTCTATAGATCACTCCCCAAGAAAGAGAGAAAATTGTCCTTGAGTAGTCCTAAACTTTGGTAATTGCCGAGAGAGTGATCATTGTTGTCATATTTGCTCTCATTTTTATTCAGCTGAAGCATTATTCCCATTTTAATTTTGACCTCATGCCATTCCAGAACTGTTGACATTTCTGTGTACGTAATTACACAAGCCAACCTTTTGGTATATCTATCACGTTGTTATTATCATTATAATTCATATGAAAATACCCCTCATGCATATTCCATAACAGTTGGTTTCTCTGCAATAGTCCAGAACGTTGGCATCAATGAGAACTCGACAAGTAATACAAAATTTACATAAAGGCAACACACATGAACATGGCATTAATCTTTGGTTATAAGTTAAAAACATATCTCTGAGTGTACAATAAGAATACAATAAATATAACATCTTACATTTTGCACATTCATGTAACCCTACACATTCACAGCAGCCGCGTGAAGCTACAACAGGGATTAATTTTCCTGGTATCGCATCGCAGTTTGTTATGCATTCTACCAGGATTGCTATACAAAGTTTGTTTTGCTTAGCAACTTTTTCACTTAGAACTGTACAGTAGAGTATTGAAAATATGTCCTCAATGTCTGAAACTGTTAATCAAATGTGAAAAGTAAAATCATTCCCTATAAAATATGCATGAATTTAGTAATGAGCAATATTACAACTGTAATATTCAAAACATGTTTTATTCTCTGCTCTCTGTTGCATTGCAAAAATTATGAATGTGCTTTGTGATTGACGTGCATGAAACTTAGAATGGGGGGATGATATATGTAATACATGTAGATGGTGAAAATGCTTGTTCGGAATTACAAACTAAATTACATTTAGCTAACATCCATCGTGCAAAAAGAGATTTAACCCTTTAAAAACTGAAATGCCTGAAAACACCACCCCTGTTACTCACAGACTTGCCCAAAATTGCATGTCATAATTGCCAACGCGTTTTTGTAACCATGGTTATGATTCTCATAAGGCTTCAAATAACAAATTTGGTTTGTGTGCTATCTTTATGTTCTTAAAAAAAGCCTCCCATGTAAACTATGAACATGTTTTGAATTATTTCATACCGTCAATAAATATGTCAGACAGGCAGCAATAGTGCTACACAATCCAGTGAGAAAAAAATTTGAAATTCTGTGTACAAAGTGAATGGAGAGTTCTCCATGTTGGCAGCCATTTTGTGCCTGTACATTGCCAATTTAAGGAGCCCATGAGAGGTTTAAATTAAAACTTTGAAAATTCATAACTTTCGAATGGATTGTTGGATTTTGCTCAAATTTTCACATTTTGATCATTGTATTTTTCTTCATCCTCTGAAAATACATCAATGTCTGGGCGAAGTTCTTCTTTAATCTAACTGATTTAACTTTTAACTTTTAATTTTAATATTCATATTTATAGAGAATTTCTTCATCTGGAACAAAAAAAAAGCAAAGGCAAGTGTTACAATTACCTTGTCAGGGGAAATCCTTTCTATGCTCCAACAGTTATCTCTGATTGCTAATTGGTTAAAAAAATCTGAAGCATAACGATTGCTATATTGTAAAATGCAGGACATGACAGATGACTTTTCCAATAATGAAACTATAAATAAAATCTTCCCTTGCAGCATTGTAATAGATGGGTTCCCAATAAAGGATAAATGATAGCGATATGAATAAGACTCCATTCTTATCTCAATGATTAAACTTGTTTGGTGTAAACCACTTGTATATCTGAATTATGACCCTGTTCACATCAAGGCGTTAACAATTACCAGTTAAACTGGAGATGTGAATAGTGCGAAAGGTCATGGGAGCGGCTGATGAATAACACGGACACACTGTGATTTTATTATGGCATAAATCAGCAATTTCTAGATTGAAAAAAAAATACAGATTTGCTTCGACTTGTGAGAGGATTTTGTTTCAAACCACTTTCTCATTTGCCGATTTTCATACAGCCTTTGCTGAATTGCTTTTGCTCAATCAATTGCATTCGTCCAACAAACTGGAGCAAGAAGTGCTAGGCAATATGTTAAACAGCACAAGTAGGCGGATTCTAATGCAAATAATTGCAAACAGGGCTTTAAACCATTGTGCCATTACATTTTCTGGAAAGTCAATAACAATGGTCTGGATTTGATTAAGTTTTTAACAATAATATCATGATGCATTGATAACTATTGATCAATTCTGATACACGTCCTTTTAGTTTCATACACTCTAACTTTCCATGTTCGGCGAGTGGGGTCTACTACTCGGCTCTTCTTTGACCTTTAACCCCTGACCTTCGCTCGAGTTCCCGCCTTGCCAAGGCGTCGCCAGTGCCATCATGGACACGCCTTCCAGTCGATGCGTTGCTATAGCAACCGGGTCATCCGCAGCGTCTTCTGAGGACGGCGAGGGCGTGGACGAGGTCATGTGATGTGATAACCTTTGACCTACTGGTGAACTCCGACATACCTCCTGCGGGTCGGGGTATACAGGGTGATCAGTCGCCGATGGGATGGACGTCGTGAGACCGTACGCTCTATTATGGATGAGGGATGGTGGAGTTATTAACGGTGAACTCGATGTCGAAGCTGCGTGGGAAGACGATGAAGTCGACGTCGAAGAGAAGTGGTGGATGGGTGACGACGTCGTGGATGGCGAGAAGTGGTTGATGGGTGAGGTCGTCGATGCTGGCATCTCGGAATGTTCGGCATTGTCTTTGCTGCGAGCCATTTTGGAGAAGCGTTGGCTGTTCGCTATGTCCTTGGGGTCTTGGAGAAACCTGGAAGGAGAGAAGATGATCAAGATGATCAATATGAAAGATTTAAAAGGAAACCATTACTAAGATTTTGTGAAATATGCATTCCTGTACATTCATATCTAAATGATTCTTGGACAAGTAACCATCAGACAACAACTCACAGACAATCCCCCTTGACAACTACCCTTCTAGGGCAGCTCCCCCCAGGACAACTACTGAAAGAGAACCGACATCACTGGACAACTACCCACAGTCCTAGAGGATGTTGCTAAAAAGTTGTGATCAATTGAAAATCAATTGAAAATGTAACAGCTTGATCCTTCCCTCTCCTCCTCTGATATGAAGCACCCTTCACATTTTTATGATCAAGAATCACAAAGAAGTTTTTCCTTTTATGTTTCCTTTGAGTAGTCTTCGGTGTGTTGTGTTTTTTTTTTTGGGGGGGGGGGGGGGTTCAATTATTTGTAAACATATCAATGAAGATGGGTGTCCTTCCTGACTTCTCATTGATAATTTCTGGATGAATCGATGGATTTTAAAAAGATCTACCCAAATATTGACTAATGCAATCCTGTGTGGCTCATTTTGAAACAATAACTCAAGAAAGAATCCAAGATATAATATTTGTTATCAGTTTTACAATGTAATTTTTTTAAATGGGACAACACAGAATTTACAAATCCAACAAACATTACAAAAAAAAAATCTGGATGAATCCGTAGATGTTTCAAAACATTCCCAAACATTGACTAATGCAATGCTGAAGCTTGTTTTTTTTTTCCTCCGTTATTCTTAATCATTCACAAACCTATATAATTCCTACAAATATTGTTATGAGTGGGACTACACAGAAATTATTACATTCACAACAGAACTTTATGACTTGGAAAACACACCTGTAAGTTAGCTTCTGCCCCTGTTCCTTCTGCAGAATACCCATTTTGTAGTAGTACCTCAGCGCCCTCGAAAGCTTCTCATACGTCATATTGGTCCTGTTCTTTTGTAGACCCCAAAGATTGGCGATCTGGACCGGGTCCAGGATCCGGAAGACTCTCTCCCTTCGATCCTCCCATTTGATGTACGGCGTGTAGGTCTTGTTCTTAAGGAGTTGGACTAGAAAATCCCACAACAGACGGCAGTCACCACCTGGAAAGAGAGCAAGAAAAGATTGATTAAAAATAGTTTGATATCACTAAACTTATTCATTTTCCTCAACCGGGCCCCGTATACGGAAGAACTGCTCTCTTCGGTCCTCCCATTTGATGTACGGCGTGTAGGTCTTGTTCTTAAGGAGTTGGACTAGAAAATCCCACAACAGGCGGCAGTCACCACCTGGAAAGAGAGCAAGAAAAGATTGATTAAAAATAGTTTGATATCACTAAACTTATTCATTTTCCTCAACCGGGCCCCGTATACGGAAGAACTGCTCTCTTCGGT
>BQKZ01004695.1:0-16126 GCA_036244855.1 Temnopleurus reevesii | reverse complement strand
CATCCATCCATCCATCCATCCATCCATCCATCCATCCATCCATCCATCCATCCATGTATCCATGTATCCATCCATCCATCCATCCATCTATCCATCCATCTGTCCATCCATCCATCCATCCATCCATCCATCCATCCTTCTATCTGTCCATCCATCCATTCATCCATCCATCCCTCCATCCCTCCATCCCTCCATCCCTCCATCCCTCCATCCATCCATTTATCCATTCTTTCTTTTTTCGTTCCTTCATTCATTAATTCATCCCTGAATCTATTTTCTGTTTGTTTATTTCCTCTCTTATTCAATGCATTTGTGTAACACCTGCAAATTCCCATTCAAAATGCTAGTGACAAGCAAAGATTTGACAAAGCCTCTCAATATGCCAATACTACTTCCTGGTTTGAGTAACAACATTACAAGAGAGAATCGCTATTGTCATCGGCATTACAGAATAAGGGCACGTTCAACTAGGAAAGAAAATAGCCAATGGCAAAATTTCCTGAAATGTTTGATAACTGACCAAAATTACTGTTTACCTGTAAATTTTCACATGCTGATCTAGAAATTTAGACAATTTAAAAAAGTGGGAAATACTCGGAAGGTTGCATTATTATCAATTATGGTGCTTTTAAAACTTGTGGTTGTGAAAATTTGTGAAGAAGTTGTGATAGCTAGAGGAAATAATATGCATGAAATTGGTTCCAAGTTTCACAAGGGTATTTCCCCAAAAGGAGATAACAAAGTCAGAGTGAATTTCATACCAAATTTGATCGGTTTTGTTCATAAACTTGGCAGCAATCAGATCCGTATTACATATACCGGTATATCAATTTACTCGAATAAAACATAATACAGCCATTGGTTGCTAAGAGCATTGTATAAAAGTGTGCCAATGGGACAAAGAAATTTATAAACTTTGCATTAAAGCAGTGATTTGCAATGCTTATCACATTCCATTTGTCAAGAATTTTGGACAATATTGGCTATAATTCTTGTTTTACTAAGTCCGTACTTCAAATTAAAATGTTTACTCTATCAAATTGGACCTTGTATCACTTATAGAATTTTAAAATATGTATTTCCAATAAGTAAAATATTTTTATTTAATAAGTCCTCATATTTTTGGAAAAAAAAACAAGAAAATATGCATAAGTCTGCATGATTAATAAGTCATTGTGATTCTTTGTTTTTTGCCCTTATGGAGAGTGCCGTCAGAGAAACAGGGAAAATGCTTCATTTATAAAGTAGATTTTTTACCTTTGCGAAATAATTTCGGCGGTAGTTCATAGAGGATATCGCCAGTCTGGCACTCGATCACAGAACAAAAGCTTAGGCGTAAGACAAAGTGCTTTTCCATGAAGGGAAAATTTCTTGAATGTTGTTTTTTACCTTTGCGGAATAACTTCTGTAGAAGTTCATAAAGAACATCGCCACAGTCAGGCGTTCTATCACAGAATGATTTCTTAGACATCGGACATAGTGCTTTTCCATGCAGGGAAAAATTCTTGACTTTATAATGTTAGTTTTTACCTTTGCGGAATAACTTCTGTAGTAGCTCATAGAGGATAAAGTGCTTTTCCATGAAGGGAAAATTTCTTGATTTTATAATGTTAGTTTTTACCTTTGCGGAATAATTTCTGCAGAAGCTCATAGAGGATATCGCCACAGTCTGGCGCTCGATCGCAGAATGACTGCTTTGGCATGAGACAAAGAGCTTTGCCTTTCATGGTGAATTTTTCGGCGTTGACATTGTCCAATGAGAATTCTTCTTGGCACCATTTCAACCAGTTTAAGACTTCCTCTCTGGACCACTTTACTGGGTCCTGGTCTAAAAAAAAGAAAGGAAAAGAGAAAGCATTAGATTGATCTAAGGAGAGCTTTGTCATTCATGGTGAACTTCTCAGCGTTGACATTGTCTTATGAGAACTCTTCTTGGCACCATTTCAACCAGCTTAGGACGTCCTCTCTGGACCATTTCACTGGTCCAGAAAGAGGGCATCAAAGAAAAAAAGAAAAAGAACGGTTCGACTTTGCCATTGACAGTAAACTTCTCAACGTTATCATTGTCCACTGAGCACATTCTTTTCTGTGTCCGTTTTCTTGTCCATCCCATTATTTCAAAATGTGGGCTAGTTTTCTTAAAAGTCAGCTTTTAATTTATCATGAGAATCAATCAGTTTAAGAAACTCAATATGTTGACAAATAAAACCGTTTGATTGTCAAAGAATGTTTAAAGGGAATGATTTAAAACTTCCAACCAACAAATTATTTATTTTTGGCCTCACATCCCCTTGAATGTCTGTGGGGAAGGTCCCAGGGTGCTACAATAATTTTTTGCACCACTTGCCAGACAGCACAAGTGGCTTCTCAAATTAATGGCCCAAACACAATTTCCATATGTCTTTTAGGGCAAGAGAAAAACTTATTTACTTGCCCAATGGCTCAATTCTGTTGCCCTGGGCATTCGGTCAAGTGGGTTTGTAGCGCCCTGGGTCCCCTTTAATATCAAGAACTTGGCGAAACAACACCCTGGGAATACTTGTTGGCATGGGGGATGTAGTCTGTTCAAGAACTTGGTAAAACATAACCATGGGGTCTTACTTGTAGGCATAGGAGATGTAGTCGGTAGAATCATTGTGTCACTGTTCTTCTCTCCTCCGCTTGAGGTGTGATGATGATTGTGATGGTGGTGATGGTCTTTGCTTTGCATCATAGAAGGAGGTGGTGAATGGTGGTGTTGTAACTGTCTGCTGGAGGCTGGGTCCATAGCTGTATGTTAAAGACAGAAGAGGTGGCATTACAGATATTCAATGATGATACTTAAGCTTGTAGTGTGATGATGATGATGATGATGATGATGGTGATGATGGTGGTCTTTGCTTTGCATCAGAGGAGGAGGAGGAGGAGGAGGAGCAGGAAGAGAGTGGTGGTGGTGTTGTAACGGTCTGCTAGAGGCTGGGTCCATAGCTATGTGTTAAAAACAGAAGATATGGAGTTTGAGAGAAGGCATTTCGGATATTCAATTACGATACTTAAGCTTAAAGTGTGATGATGATGATGATGATGATGATGATGGTGGTGGTCTTTGCTTTGCATCAGAGGAGGAGGAGGAGGAGCAGCAGCAGGAGGAGAGTGATGGTGCTGTAACGGTCTGCTAGAGGCTGGGTCCATAGCTGTGTATTAAAAACAGATGATTAGGTGTTTGAGAGAAGGCATTTGAGATGTTCAATTACGATACTTAAGCTTGTAGTGTGATGATGATGATGGTGGTGGTCTTTACTTTATACCGTAGTAGAAGGTGGAGAGTGGTGGTGTTGTAACGGTCTGCCGGAGGCTGGGTCCATAGCTTTGTGTTAAAAACAGAAGATATGGGGTTTGAGAGAAGGCATTTCAGATATTCAATTATGATACTTAAGCTTGTAGTGTGATAATGATCATGATGATGGTGAAGGTGGCCTTTGCTTTGCACAATAGGGGGAGAAGGAGGAGGAGAATGGTGGCATTGTATCGGTCTGCCAGGGAACGAATATACGTTGCAGTGAAACTTTTCAAATTATCCAATTTTAGAATATGTTCACTGGTGGTTCAAGTAAAATAAACAGAAGAAATAACTTATGTATCACGAAAACATCATGGAAGCATCATGGTGCAGTGGTTCTGACTCTTGCCGTTCAACCAGAGTGTAGCATTTCAAAAGCCACTCATGTCCTTAATTTCCTTTAGAAAGAAATTCAGCCATTTAATGCTGCATTCATACAAGCTCAAATGAAAATGTGATGATGATGATGGCTTCTTGTATAGCGCTGGTTACCGCCTCAGCTGGGCGCTCATGCCGCTTAATTACTCAAAATAATGTCTCACAGATTTCAATGTCCTAATCAATGCTATGGTTTAACTTTCAGTCCAAGAACTTACAGTAGTGGTGTATGACTGGCTAAGAACAGGGTAATACAAATACAAAAAGTGCCTTGAGCACTCTCTATAAGACCCTTTTTCGATTTGGAGGGTTCTTGGGACGATATTTGGATGGTTCAAGATCAAAGACCCTTGAATTAATTACAATATCAAAATTATATCTAAAGTGTTGTCCGGAGTGGGATGGTGTCACAGGCAGGAATGATATAAGTTCTGGGTGGTCCCATAGATGACATCAAGGTGGTTTTCAATGAAAGACTCATGAATTGGTGTTTTAAGTCATTTGTTTTCCTACTTGACTGCAATTTTGATCATTACCTTTAAGGTGGTGGCAGGAGTGGGATCTATACAAGCTCAGTCCTGGGGACGATATCAAGATAGTTTAGGATGAAAGCATCATGAATCGCTGTTTCTTTATCATGAGTATGAATAATCATTATTCTAAAGATGGTGTCAGGAGTGGGATGGTGTAATATGTAGGATCTATACAAGTTAAGGATCGTCCAAAGGATGATACCAAGATGGGTCAGGGTGAAAAAGTATTGAATCGCTGTATCAATACATTTAAAAAAAAATTTGCTACAAGTTAAACATCAACTTTAAGGTGGTGTCAGAAGCGGAGTTGGTACAAGCTCTGGATTTCCCCGGGGAGGATGCCAAGACAGTATAGGATTAAAGACTCTTGAATCACAGTTATAAGACATTTGCTCTCTCAAGTTACTACAATGTTTATCATGTGTATCATGTGTCAGACGTGGGATTGATTCAGGTTCTAGTCAAAGAGTGTCCTGATATGATACCAAGATAATTCAGGCTGAAATACTGTTGAATCATCATTTAATGCATGTTTTAAAAAATGACTGCAATTTTACTTACCTTTAAGATGGTGGCAGGAGTGGGATGTGTCAGATGTGTGATGTATACAAGCTCTGAATGCACTGGGGACGGCACCAGGATAGTTCAGGATGAAAGAATCTTGAATTGCTGTCCAGCCTTTTTATGTCATCTTCTCCATCTTCAGCAAAGGAAGAAGTTCCTCAAAATCTACAATGACAAAGAAAGAGCTATTTATGTCAACTATTGCTATTTATGTCAACTATTGCCATGAAATATTCATCACAATGGAAATTCAGATTCACGATGAAAACTTTCTATAAACATGATCAAATAAGGAACAACAGAACAAGGGGGCTTGCTTTTTCAGTAAATGTAAAAAAAAATGTAGTCAAACTGTCAATGTATAATAATAATAATAATAATAGGGGTATTTTTAATGCGCCAGATTCCACATGAATAATGTGCTCAAGGCGCAGTACAGGAAAATTTAAAGAGTAGCAGAAGCAATAGGTACAACAACAAAAAGTACAAATAGATAAGAAATGAGATATATATGTGTAGATACTAATTAAAAGCACTTGTAAAAAGATGGGTTTTGAGTGCATTTTTGAAACATTCAACAGTTGTAACAACCCCATCGTTTTACAAGACATTCTGCAGTGCATCCAGGGCAATAGTAAGACAAAGGATCAACAATTTTAATGTCCAAGCCTGAAAAGAAAAAATTGAATCACATCCCTTTGAAATATCACAAATAATTTACTTTTCAGTGACAAGAAAACTTCTAACGAAACTCATGTTATGTTAGATCAACTGCCTAAAAACTCTCAAGGGTGATGTCTTGACAAGATAACAAAGACTAAATGTATAAGAACAACTCTATCAGTTCTTGCGTTGAATATATGCATAATATTATCAATCATTAAGCACAAACACAGATACCAGTTTTCTTAAAATCTTTCTTATCTAGGTGAAACGCCGCCCAGGTATCATTGAATGAAATTCTGTCCAGCTTATTGGAGTGAACGCCTGGCAAAAATACTCTAAAAATGCATATAGACCATTTTCAAGAGGCTTCATCTAGTTCCTCATTAAAATATCATGACATATTTCAATACAAGTAGGAAGTAAAAACATAGCACGCAACTTCCTAATGAAGCAGAATTGTATTAGAAAATATTATACATGTTTTATTTTCTTTTTAATTTTTTATTTGCATGCTCTATTGGAAGAGTCATATAAATAACAATGATTACAAAACATTCAAGGAAAAAAAATAAGAATGATATAATAAAAGGTGATACAAAAATATATATAGTAATCATACGTTACAAGGAAAAACTCATGGAAATGACGTAAAATTTTGAGCTGGCAACTTAGAAAAAAAAATCACTTATTTTGTTGAACAATAAAATCAAATTGCTCCCAAAATAGATCTAAATTACCAAAAATGTAGAAATTCAAGAATCCTTTGTTATTGAAATTCCAACTCCTCACAACAAAATATATTTCCTCTCCAATAAATAGATAAATCAGACATTCTTTCCTTGTATCTGAGTCTGCCAACGGATAAAGCTCAAATGAACTAAAACTAGCGTTGTCGCTGTTATCTATTGAATTATTAATAGAATATCACATCCAGGCATGAATACCTGATCATTAACGAGAATTCTCTGAATTGTTTACCTAACCATCAAGTAGGTTATAAATATCTGTGTTTAAAGTATTAAAGACATTGTCACACATTAAGATTTTGTTATTTAAAAATTTCTCAAATGAAGCTCTGTGACGTATGTTATTCCAATAAGATTGATGAAAAAAAACAAAGAATGCAAAAAAGGAGGAAATTGTACAAGCAGAAGCAAGATATTTATAAAATTGAATCACTGTTGCTTTATTACTGCACAGTGTGCCTACACCCTGTATGTAGGTAATGTTTTAAATTTTATTCTTGTAAAGTACACAATCAACTGTTTTATGAAGCATTTAGAATCTGGCATTTGAGAATATTTTAAATGAAAACCATGTATTTAACTATGCAAATGTGAACAAGTTATTATTTACAAGGCCACTTGCCTACCTGCCCGGGGCAACCAAATTCAGCTGTTGGGCATGTTTATTAAATTGACACATGCCCAATTGGGCAAGTAACAGTTTTATACCATTTTTCGTAACTATGCATAATAATTATAATAATAAAGTCTTATTTACCCAGGGTAGCCACATTCAGCTGTAAACTAGCTGCTCTTCCAGCGGGCCCTGCATAAATTATTACCGTTCTCCTTTCATCAATGCCGAGCGCCTGGCAAGAAGGCAGATGGTCCCATTATTATAAGTCGTTGGTATGACTCGGCCGGGAATCAAACCCACGACCTTCCGTTCATGGGGCAGACGCTCTACCACTGAGCCACACAGGACGGGTTCATGTATGTCCAAAAAACACTAAAAGCATCAATCATTAAATTTCTTCTTTGCCATGAGCATGCTAGGAGCCGATTGGTCCCAGTCATATTTACATGCAAGCACTGATTGAACATGACCCTTCGTTCAATTAACAATATATACCGGGCCATTGAACAAAGAGTTGTGTTGAATCGTGTTCAGTCGGGCATTTATGTGACTGGGGCATTAGGCTATTCTACCACAGTCAAACCTGTCTATAAAGACCAGCCAAGGGAGCCAGAAAAAGTGGTCTTTAACAGCAGGTGTTTTCTATAGACGGGTTAATTTACAGTGTGTTCTCATGAGTCAAGAAAGGTGGTCTTCATAGACAGGTAGTCGCTAAAGCAGGTTTGACTGTATCTAATCTAGCCATTTTTATCTTTATTTTGGAGGGCTGGTGAACATATAAATTCTACAAGTCATCACCATCATCTCTTGTGATCACACGACCATTTCCCAATATCCAGTGCATGCAAGAGCCACATCTTTTGACACCATTGCCAGGTCCCTTTCAGTACAAGTTTGTAACATTATATTGCAACTCAGAAGATGAGGCATAGACTGGCTACCCTGCCCACACTCACACTCTGCAGAGCTATCAGTGTACCTCCACTTCAGCATATTTGCCTTTACTGGCTATGAATAAAATCACCTGATTACAACGCAACAAGAGCTGCGGTTGGTTACAGTACATGGTGACTTCAGGTATTGAAGCTATTTATCAATTTATCCTTTTGATCTCTTCAGGTATGACACATCTCTCTCTATCTCTCTCTCCTCTTAATCTCCCTTCTCTTATCTTGATTCACTAGACAAGTGAATATTGACAAGCATGCCAATTAAATTCAATAAAGATGATTATGGTATCTGATTAGTAAATAAAACATTAAAATAGTGAACTTTGAAATAGTACGATGTGACAGTGCCAAATCATTTCAAGTTCATCGATCTGTAACATTATCACCGGTACTTATTTTTTATCTTTCCTTCTTGGAAACATACACCCCTAGATGGGTGGTAAAAGAGAGAAAACAGGACCATTTTTCACAAAGTTACTTGTTTATCCGGTCAATGGTTCATCTATCTCGGTACAAGCTAGTCTTGTACTCCTATCAATGATTTGAAGAAGACAGATGAAGATCAAAGTTTAGATCAATTTTGCTGTTTGTTACTGGTCAGAGGTTTCGTGAAAGTGTACCCCATCATTTNTTATGTATCTTGATGTTCTATGATTATAAATCAATGTATCTATTCTATCTATCTAATTTTAAAATGATATGATTTCTTTTTCAGGTGTCGTGGTGCAGTGGTCTGACTTTAGCCTTTCAAACAGAGGGTTGTAGGTTCAAATCCTACCAATAGCGTTTATTTCCTTCAGCAAGAAATTTATACACATTGTGCTGCACTCAACCCAGGTGAGGCAAATGGGTACCGGTAGGAAGAAATTCCTTGAATGCAGTAAGCGCCGAATGGTAGCTATGCTATAGTCGGGTTTTTTGGGGCAGCCATATTATGTATCTTGATGTTCTATGATTATAAATCAATGTATCTATTCTATCTATCTAATTTTAAAATGATATGATTTCTTTTTCAGGTGTCGTGGTGCAGTGGTCTGACTTTAGCCTTTCAAACAGAGGGTTGTAGGTTCAAATCCTACCAATAGCGTTTATTTCCTTCAGCAAGAAATTTATACACATTGTGCTGCACTCAACCCAGGTGAGGCAAATGGGTACCGGTAGGAAGAAATTCCTTGAATGCAGTAAGCGCCGAATGGTAGCTATGCTATAGTCGGGTAATAATGCACAGAGCACTTAGAAACACTTTGTATTAAAGTGGAATTAAATGTTTTGTATTATCATTATTTGATCATTTCAGCAGATGCTTGTCAGTTGTGAATCTATTTATTAGTAAACGCTAATATCTCGGGAAAAAAAGCATTAATTGTTTAGCACCAGCTACCATGGCAGTGAATTATTGTGACACAACACTTCAGTAATCTGGAAATTGTTCCTTGATGTTACATTTGTACATGTACATAAAATGTAGAATTTGCTAATGTGCAGTCCCAAACTTTCATTCCTTTATTTTTCTATCATTTTACAGGGAATAATTTTCCTGGTATCACTTCACAATTTGTGATGCATTTTAGCATGATTGCTATACAAAATATATTTTATCTAGAGTAAAGCATTCAAAAAGTTTCCTCCATGTATCAAACAGCCAATCAAATATGAAAATTAAAATTATTTCCATGATTTACAAAGTACCAAAAGATGAATTCTCAAAAAGGAGGAAGAAGATGCTACAAAATGATTTAATTCTTCATGTATTCAAGAGGTGGAAATGAAGTGTCGAATCCTTCATCTATGAACAATCTTCTCATGCACCCCTGGTAGGTACTTCCCTGTACACAGTCTAGGCTAGATATTCAGACCCTGTTAACTCACCTTCAGAAAATGCCACAAAAAATTGTGGCATGCATAGTAAGTCAGTGCTGCATACAGGAGGCATCTCCTGATAACCCCCCCCCCCCCTCTACCTCCTTTCTCCCCCTTCATCTCTTAACCCCCTCTNGAAATTCAGGAATTTTAAGTTTGGAAAAATGTTTGAGTTCAAAGTTGAAGCTAATTAGGTTATTGGTTAGTTTCTCTTTCTCTTTGCAATCTGCTGTCAATGTATTGTACAAATTCTAGGACAGAGAAACTTAAAAGAAGAGTCTACCTCAAAATACAAATTTTTAAACAGAAGAAGAAAAAAGAAAACAAAACAAAAAAGTTTGAAGACAATCGGACAAGTAATAAAGAAGTTACTAATTTTTAAAGACTTTAGAAAATGGGCAAATCAGTAAAAATTTTCAAGACATGTTGCCAATTTGATGACATCACGGGTGCACAACTAACCAGATTTTCATTATAAATATGGTGCAAGATTCCTGCAAGATTTTTACAGAAAGTTGCAAAGTTTGTATGAATGTAAACATCCAAATAGTGGGTCTACATATCTATCATAAAGATATCCTACAGTTAGAGTTTTGAGGAAATCATATTTTTGGGGAAAAAGTAACATTTTACGACATTGATGTGAATGTAATAAATGGTCAGTTGTGCACCTATGGCGTCATCAGTTGCCAATTTGTCTAGATATATAAACATTAAAAACTTTCTTATTAGTGGTCCAATTTTTCTCAAACTTTTTTTGTTCTGTTCATCTAATTTTCCTGCTCCTGTTGAAAAATTGGGTAGACTCTCCTTTTAATGAAGACACAAGATTAACACATTCCAATCCCATTCATGGGTGGCAACAAAAATTGTTAATCATCACAAAAACGTCAACAACCTTGTTGATCTGCCATGCTCAAAATTTATAGAAGGAAAAATACAACTCTAAAATTAACTACCGGATTTTGAATTACAGAAATGCCGTTCTCAAATGCATAAATAGAATTTTCACAATTATGGATTTCCAATTAACTTCAAAGAAATATTAATATGGAGATTATAAAATGAGTTTATTATCGAGGGGGATTTCCTTCTGAAGCACTTGTTTAGTTTCAAGTTTTAATTTCCAACGAAGTTACGTGATCATTGTGAAGTGTCCATGTAACAAAGATCTTGAAGAGGAAATTTTAAAAACATGAAGTACTTGTAAATGAGGTACAGTAAACAGCAGAATGAAGGGGAAAATCCTTTTTTTTTGCAACATGAGCAAAATATTTGCAGTAGTCTCATTAGATTGTTTCAAATACAGCTTTACTGTAGTGCATATTACCATAGACATAATAGAAATAGAAGAGGAAGAAAAACATTATTAATGATTATATTGTGTTATCCATGTCCTTATTAAATTGTTCTACATTCAATCCTAACTTCATAAGAATTTTTTTTCTTGAGGTTAGTTTATAGATGAAAAATTTTGAATGTGTTTATGCAACCTGGTTCCAATCTTGATAAACTACTAAAAAATGTACCTATATATATATTAAATACATAATCGTATGCCTAATTTTGAAATGATGTTGTTTCTCTGTGATCATTTCAAAAGATGCTTGTGAGTTAGGAATATAATGATTTGTTACCAATGTGATCTTGGAAATGCCTAAAATTATCCATAATGCTCTCCTGTGATAGCGAATTGCAGGGTGCTAAAGAAATTTTTTCACCAGTTGCCCAGTCGGGCAACTAAGTTTTCAAATCACTTGCCCGAACAAATTTCCTTTGCCCAAAATTGATGGCCTATGACAATTTGTACATGTAGATGAAAACTAGAAAAAGCTGCTCTTTGCCCTTTTGGGCGAGTGACAATTTTATTTACTTGCCCGATAGCTTCACTTTGTTGCCCCGGCCATGCGGGCAAGTGCATTTGTAGCGCCCTGTTGAATTGGTGTAACATTACACTTCAGTACTCTGGAAATTGTTCCTTGATACTATGATAGATAGATGTACATTGTACATGTTGTTGCCATATATGCAATCATTCCTTTATTTTTTTGCATCTACAAAATACCAAAAGATGAATTTTAAAAAGGAGGAAGAAGATGTAACAAAATAATTCTATTTCTTCATGTATTCAAGAGGTGGAAATGAAGTGTCGAATCCTTCATCTATGAACAATCTTCTCATGCACCCCTGGTAGGTACTTCCCTGTACACAGTCTAGGGTGGATATTCAGACCCTCTTAACTCATCTTCAAACAAAATAATATCACAGAAGAGAATGTTGGGGTTCATTTGCTTGAGATATGATGTAACTTCAAGACCGCTCTTAAAGATTGATCTAAGGTCAATAATTATTATTTGTATATTTCTAAATAAAGTGCATCAACCCAAAATAATTTTACCCGTGATTAGAAGTGGAACGGTATATTTACATGGCTTGTTCATGTTGCCCAGAGCCTAAGACCCCGTTTACACCGACTTTTAGGCCGGCCTCGGGCCCGCCTAGTTTTTGGTGTTAACGCTCGCTAGCCCAATTGCGGTACCAAAACCCGGCCTACTTTTGGACCACCTCTGGAGGTTGTCTCGGGCCGGCCTTGGGCCGGCCTAGTTTCGGTGTAAATGCTCGCTGGCCCAATTGCGGTACCAACTGCGGGCCCGCTCATGATTGTGACGTCATATCTCATTGTTTGAGAGGTTTGCCCGCGTAGTTTGGAGTCTCCTTGCATCATCTGAATTAAAGTTTACATGCAGAGTGCCGGTACCGTCCAAATACTGAACAAGTTAGGCCGGCCTAAAAGTTTTGGTGTAAACAGGTAACCGAGCAGGACCCGGTACCGCAATTGGGCTGGCCCTGGCCCTGGGCCGGCCTAAATTTGGGCCGGCGATGTAAACGGGGTCGAAGTCCGACTTTTTGAAGGCTTTTTGAAGGCATGTACATTATTTTGTGTGCCCATCTCATTGCTTTACTACATGTGAGCTAGTCTTCTTACAAATTGCCATTTGATTCATAATGAAACATGTTTGCTAATTTTCAACGATCAATATTCTAAACACTAATGACATTTACTGTTGAGCAGGGCACTACAAACACACTTTCCCGAATGCCCAGGGCAACAAAACTGATCCATTGGGCAAGTAAATAAGATTGTCACTTGACCGAAAAGCTTATATGTAGAGATTGTGTTTGGGCCATTAATTTGAGAACCCACTTGTGATGTCGGGCAAGTGGTGCAAAAAATTCTTAAAGCACCCTGTTGAGTTGGCTTTTATACAAACGAGCAAATTAATTTGGGGCCCCAGCTAACCTTTGAACTATTATAGTACGATGCAACCATTGGATTGGCAGACCCGAGTGTTGTGGCATGCATATGTAATTCAATGCTGCATACAAAAGTCATCTCCCTCTTATACCCCTCCCTACCCCATTGCCTCCTTTGCTCCCTTCCTCCCCCTTCATCTCTTAAACCCACTCTTCTTTCCCTTCCTCATCCCCATGCCTCCATCTATCTCTCCATCTCCCTCTTCCTCCCTCACCCCTCTCTCTTCCTCCTAGTCTGCAGGCACAGACCATTGGCATTCGGTGTGTGTGCATATGCCGTGCGTGATACAGAGTCTGAAATTACAGACTACATCATAGAATGCATTGCATCTGCATTGCTTCTTCCTCTTACCAAAGCAGACTTGATTGTGCATACATGTAAAAATAACAAAACCCAAGAGGCTATACTTGCAGACTACCTCCTTCCCTCCCTCCTTTCCTTCCTACCTCATCTTCCCTCATACCCTCTTCCTCCTCTTCCCCTGTTCCCGCTTCTCTTTCTTTCTTTCTCTCTCTCTCTTTCTCTCCCTCTCTTTCCCCTCTCTCTCTCTCTCTCCAGAATATCTCAAAATTTTCTCTCTGTCATTCTCTCTCTCTCTCTCTTTTTCTCTCTCTCCCTCTCCTCACATACAGAGTACCTCAAAACAGGAAAGAAACAAAAGCATATGCGCGTTACAATTTCCCCAGAATCTATTTCCATCGTGAAATTCTAAGAAACACGATTCAGGATCCTTTTCCTACTTCTCACTTTCGATAGACTTTTGATATGACCTGCATATTTGATGACAGTGTCAACAAGGAGAATAACTGAAGAACTCATTTGAAAACTGGAAATGGAGAAGACTGCCTTTCCGTGTTGTGCAAGTCATTTTTTTGTGTAAATTTCAGTTTTGCCATGGAGGTGGTTCAACCACTTTGACATTTTGCACCCCCCCCCCTTCTTCGAGGAGCCCCAAAGAAAAAAAAAAGGTTATACTCAATTTTGTTCCCCCCTTTCATCAATTTGGGGCACCTGTTTTACCTAAAAGTTGGCACCCCCAAAGCCCCATCCCCACATTTTATGACTAAAATATCTTAAACTTTACTATATTGATATTTATAATAGAATTGTTTATCAGATTCATCCTTTGTACTTTTATATCAATGCATCAACCATTCTCATAAGAAAACAATATGGCATTTGGTCATTTTATGAGATATTTCCTAAATTGTGACTAACCCAATCACATGATGTGACTCTTATTCTAAAAAGTGACCATGATTTTGTAGTCTTTTGAGAGAAAAAATGGTTAATTGATGCCCTGCAGTCCAGATAATAATAAGGTCCATGTTCATGAATATTAAATGAAGTGAAGTACACTCCAGGCATTTATTTTCTGCAAGCAATTGGTTTCTGTGGTATAATTATAAAATGGAGTGATCATATTCATGAGAAATATTATCAGATGAAAAACAATATTTATAAAGCAAAATTCCCAGGTTTAAGTTAGCGAGTGGGATAATTTACATTCCCTAACTATAAATCTAGCAAAGTGCACTTTACAAATTGAAAGTAATTTGAGATATTGAAAACAATTTGTAAATACCAAAAATTGTTTACTATCAGATAAGAGTAGTTTTCAGGGAACAATCAACTCCAATATCACATGCCTCTGAATCTGTCACATGACCATTCAATTTTAAGCTCATCATTTACAGTTCTATTCAAAGAAATTGCTTATTTCACATTTCGCAACCTGTAAATCTATCAAAGTGCACTTTACATATCGAAAGTAACTTGTAAAGTATATTGAAAACAATTTGTAAATATTAAAAATTATTTACTGCCAGATAAGAGAAGTTTTCAGGGAATTATCAACTCTAATATCACATGCCTCTGAATATGTCACATGAGCATTCTAAATAGAAGATCATCTAAACAGCTCTATTCAAAGAAATTGCTTATTTTCATAAAGCTATTGTGCAGAATATTGGATTCAAGCCAATACATTGTTAGATATCACTTCCGGACTCTATTAAAGCGAGTAATATACACGGATATAATTTAGAAGCACTGTATAATGTGAGTATATTTAAAATGTGTGCATTAGTAAAACAGGGCCATCGCTAGCTTTTTGGGGGATGCGGGGAGGTTAATTAAAAACAAATTCCAACATGTACAAAAAAAAGTCTGTATATTACATTCTACTGGCAAGCTAAAATTGGAACAAATAATTCCCTCCAGCGGCTTGACAAGGAAAGAAATGTTGTACATTTTGTACATTATACATCCAAACTCTATTTAAAGCAAGTAATACACACGTACATGGTTTAGAAGCATTGTATGATGTGGGTTTATACGATGTACTGTACATGCATTAATAAAACAGGGCAATCGCTAGCTTTTTTTCAAAAATGTATATTTCGTACATCATGTATTCTTGCTTGAGGAGCAAAAAAGGGGGTGCTGACATTTTAAAAGGGGATGCACGGTCAGCGTCCTACCCATAGACAGCAATGCAATATGCTGGTCCAAGGGGGTCATACCCATCCATTTCGGGGTTTTTTTTACCATCAATAAATGCGCCCCCCCCCCCATCCCCCTTTCAAGTTCATTGATATGTAACATTATCACCGGTACTTATTTTTATCTCTCCCTCACTGAGACTCTTTTAGATAAAGAGGAAACATTTTCAACACTTTACTATACAATTTTATGTACAATAGTTCCTAAACAATGTAGCAGTGCTAAACAATCATATCAACTTGCAATACCAGGAAAATTATTCCCTCACAATTTATCTGTTTTCTTTCAAATACAACTATCTGAAATATTCTGCAACAGAAATCAAGCAGTGGCTTCTATATCCTTTCATAACCAAGAGAATTTCTGATACATTGTATACAAATCCAATGGTCATTGAACCACGTTTCCACAAGTCACCCATCGCTGGTGATTTGCATTCAAATCGTGTCTTTTTTTCTTCTCTTTATTCAATTATCTGTCCCCCACTTCCTCCCTTCAACTATTGTGTGGACGAGCGTACACTCTGAATAGACTTAGACTCTTTTAGACAAAATGGAAACATTTTCAACACTTTACTGTACAATTTTATGTACAATTATAGTTCCTAAACAAAACCTCTTTTGTGCAGCAATCATGCGAAAATGCATAGCAACTTGCGATACCAGGAAAATTA
>BQKZ01004694.1:2631-15570 GCA_036244855.1 Temnopleurus reevesii | reverse complement strand
TCCCCCTGTAGGTAGCCATAGCCATCACTGACAAGGCGCACTGACGCTGCGGAGGACATTTAAAAATATAACAAGTTTTTCATCAAAACTGCTGACAAAGACTATAATATTGTTATGTACTCTACAAAATGCAGACTCCGCCCCATAGACCGTTACGGAACACTTGGACGTCACCCTGGAGATAGCCATAGCCATCACTGACAAGGCAAACTGATGCTGTGAAGGAAATATAAAAATGTAAACAGATTTTCATCAAAATCGCTCACAAAGTCTTTGGAGGTGTTGTTCAAAAATTGCAAATTTGATAATTCTCATTATAATATCATCATTACTTTGTACTTGCTATTAAATAATCTATACGTAATATGTGATGTCTATATTGTAAAGCGCTTTGAACCTTTTTGGAATTAAGCGCTATGTAAATTTTGTGTATTATTTTTTATTGTTATTATTATTATTATTATTACTATATTATTATTATTATCATCATTATCATTATAATATCATTATCACAATAAATTCTTAAATCGTAGGTTGGTGAAACACTGACCTGGAAGGTACTTGAAGGTACAGGGCGGGGTGCTATCGTGATCAAAGTTATTTACGAGTGTTTGAGAAACTTACCATTACACGTAACACTTGCATCCTCTGTGTGTGCACAATTATGCTCGCCCCAGCCTCTGTTCGGACAATCATTTATTCTGCTTTCTGCGCCAGAACAGGCTAAATCATCTATGTGAATATACCCTTCTCCATGTGTGAAATGGGCACAACAATGAGAAGCGTTTGCAGAAGAATAACCAAGTTGTCTGGATAAAAAGATAAAGAGTGGATAATTATTGAAAGGTTTGTGATTACTTCTGCTGGTTGACCTAATGATAGATAGAATTTATTCAATATCGTCGTCTACTGCCCACAAAGGGGTAAACTCACTACTCCTGTGTGAAATCATGATTTTTTTTTGTTCATAGCCTCTAGGTAACTTCACACAACAGTGGCACATCTACCCCTTTGTGGGCCGTAAGTGACAATATTGAATAAATTCTACCTATCATGGATAAACATTGTATAAAAATGTATTGAATAAAATTAAATGATTTAGAAACATCAGACATACTGCATTATCACTACATTTTAAATTGCCAAATAAATAATAATAATAACAATCATAATCATAATAATAATAATAATAATAATAGCAATGAAAACAACAAGGACAACAATTATAATAATAATAATTATAATAATAATAATATAATAATAATAACTATAATAATTATAACAATAATAATAATAATAACCAATATAAATTCTCTATAAATGAAGGCTAAATCATGAATATCTCCTTCTTTTGTGAAATGTGCATAACAATGCCGATGAACAGGCAATATTTTTTTAATCTGTTTGTCTGATTTTTCTGGCACAGACCCAGTCTTTATGGAGAATAAACAATGGCAATCTAAAATGAAAATGTGTAGGCATACTTGCAACAGCTGAATAAAAAATACTTTTCATTATTTATACATTGACAATGATAGGGATTTCAATTCAGGTGATTGCCCATGAAAGGGAATTAGAATGCGCAATTACCTGAATTTAAATACCTGCATTGATCCACATATTTCCTTTTGTTATTTACAGAACCAGCTCTGAAACATGATTTAGAAAGGTGAACAAACTTGACTTGTGTGATGTCACAACAGGATTGACATTGGAAAGAAATTTGTAGGGGCGTTCCCAACTAAGCCAACATAAAAATGAAGAAAAAATATTATAAAATATATGAAACACATTTGGACTCTCTTTCAGTAAAAAGGGTATTGATGATGGTATAATACATCAATACAGATCAACTTGTATTTTCATAATAGTGGACCTTTAAGGGGAGCTTTAGGAGAGCAATCACTCTAGCTCTCACTCCTCTTAAAATGTATTTCCTGTATCAACATTGCTGTAAATGTGTATTGAAATATGTTTAATTAATTACTCCAGGGAATAATTCTAGTTTTCACATTTATATTGAGGAAACATTTTCCACATTTTATTGTACAGTTCTATGTGAAATAGTTGCTAAACAAAACGTCTTTTGTATAGCAATCATGCTAAAATGCATAGCGAATTGCGATGTGATATCAGGAAAATTATTCCCTGTAATCAATTCTAAAATAAGACTGACCTGCATATAACATTAGCATCAGTTATATCAAAACCATCATCACAAATTGTACCCCATGTGCCATCATAATAGACCTCTACTCTCCCCTCTGCAGCGTTCCGCCCATCTCGTAACCTCACATCACCAAGCTGTGGAGGATTATCTGGAGGAAAGAAATGAAAAAATGATCAGGTTTTATCTCCCTTGTCTTTTGTTAAAGCCCCAAAACAGTGTTAAGATTTAAGTCCGATTTAAGAATGTGAATTATATTGGATATTTTTTTATCCTGGCATAAATATCTTACACACTTTATAACCTCACATCTGCTATTACCCAAGGATAAATTTTCGCTGTTTGAAGAAAGAAAAATTGATATAGAAAAAGAAGTTAAGAATAAATGATGTGCATGACCTTTGTCACTTGATCTTTACATGACTTTCGACCTCCATCATCCTCATGACATTAACCTCCAGTGTGAGTTATACCTAAAAATCATTTGTCCAAAGTCTAAAAAAATGTAATGAATAAATATAAAAGAGACCATAATAACAACAAATACATCACAAAAAAATATTGCGCACATTCCTTTTATCACTTGGCCTTTTGACCAATTGGTGACCTTTCATCTCATCTGCCGTAATCTTGCATTGCCCAAGTTTCATTTGTTCAAAGTCTAAACAAAATTGTCAAAAACATAAAAAGATTGACAAAACATTTTTGTAGGAAAACATAATGCACAGGTCCCTATGTGATTTGACCTTGTGACCCCTAGGTGACCTTTAACCTTATGACTCTAATCCTCTCTAATCTTTCATTTCAAGGTTCATTTGTTCCAAGTCTTAAAAAAACTCGCAAAATTAATTGAGGAAGGAGAGAAAAAATCCATCTTTTGTGAGAAAAATCGATGGACAACCACTTTTGTCACTTGACCTTTTGACCCCTATTTTTGTGACCTTTGACCCAATCCCTCTTAATTAACGTTACTTAACGATAAGTTGTTCCCAGGCTTAACATAAATGCCAAACGAATGTGGAAAGGAGAGAAAAAATATAAAGAAATTTGTATGAAAATATAATTCATATGCCCCTATTGGCCCTACGACTTGAACTTTTGACCCCCAGGTGACCTTTGAACTCAACAGGAGTATCACCTCTCATAGGATGTTTCCCAATGATCGTTTGTTAACCTCAATCTTGAGAGATTATATTTTTTTATTGACTGTATCCGTAAATATAATATCCCGCGAAAATGTTCATCACTAAACACCGCAAATTTATCCCGCTATACGGTATATGATGGAAACCCTTTTGACCTTTGACCGATGGACCCATCGGTATGAACTGATGAATACAATCTAGGGCCTACTTCAGGATCTGAACTGGGCCAAAAAAAATCTTCCTTCGGTAAAAAGCAGAAAATCAGACGAACAGATAAAAAAAAAAAGTTTGAAGTAAATCGGACTATTATTAAGGAAGTTGGAAGTTATTAACAATAACTTTCAGAATCGATTAGTTTGTCTCTGTAGGAGCTCTGAATGAAAAAAAAAACCTAAAGTAATTAGCCAATTGCATAGATCTGTAATTCTTACGCCACAAAATGTTTCCGACACAAAATGCTTCAAACTCTCATTGCGTCTTCATTGATTATGAAGGCTATAATTTCTCGCTTTACAGTTGAGGTTTTTAAAGTTAGGATTATTGCCAAATCTTAATTTCAAAAGTTCAACAGAAAAAGAAAGGTTCTGAATATTTTTAAACAAAATATACATTTTGTAGGATGAAATTCGCAATAATGAGAAGAAATTGAGAGAAATTCTATAAAGAGTAGAATTGCTCTTCTTCAAAGCCAAAGTTCTGCCGAGCAGAGATTTCTGCAACGGAAAAAAATAAGTCCAGGACACGGAAGGGTGAGGGCTGAAAATCTATAGCGTATCTAAATATAAGAATCTACTACTGACAACCGTGGTCAATATGTCTGCATACTCGCGATTATCGTAACATTTGCGAGGTGAAAACATGGTCTATAATGAAAATTATTCTTTCAGCGTTTGCAGCGCTATACATAAACGTGGCATCACGATCCTTTAATGGAACAAGACAAATCGATGACACTATTTCACTGCATATAAGTCATCTCGGTCATCAGAATTTCACATGGCATCACCTGGGCCCCGTAACATAAAAATGTCTAATCAATCGTACGATCGCTATCAATCGCAAGTCTATGGGAACCCATGTACAAAAGTCCGCGATTGATCGCAAAACTTATTGTAACTCTTTCATGTCACGGGCCCCTGGTCGAGAAAATGCGCGGGAAACGGGTCGGACTCTACAGTAGAAGTCGGAAATGTCTTTATGACCTTCATTGAACCAAAAACTTTCATTGCCGCGCCAATTTCCGGTATTGTTTGCGACGATCGATTTTGTTCAGTAAAATTTTCGTTCAGTGAAAATTGTAATCACTGCAGAAAAGTTAAGGCCCCGGTCACATAGGACCCCGGAAATATCACGATTCAACACGACTCTTTCTTAATTCACAGTTAACTGCCTCCAAACAAAGAGTCGTGTTGAGTCGTGTTGCTTCCGGGGTCATACGTGACTGGGGCTTAACCAGATAATATATCATCAGCGTTCAAAGTACATGTACTTCGTAGGCAGTCTTTTGCACTCCAAAATCATGAAAATGCAGTTCGAACTTTGAGTTATAACCTGTCCTACTTAAATAAGGAAATCTGTTGAATTCTTAGATAGATATAACAAGTTCAAAGCAGGTATCTGGGATCTTTTTGGTACCCGGAAGCTTCCTTGCAATGTCCTTTTATCTCTATGTTAAACGCTTGCTTCCGTATGAATCAATTTATTCATTCAAAATGCAGTTAAAAATGGAAAGTCCGTGAGTTCCGTTCGCATTTTTTTTTTGGGGGGGGGGAGGGCAAAACACTGCCGTGGTATATGCAAGTATACCCTAATTTAATTGCTTGCCAACCGAAAAATCATATTCCATTAGGGAAATTTCGTAAAAATAGGAATTCAACTATGTAAATATAATAAAGAATCGTATATCGAGCTGAGAGTCTTTTATAAAAGGCACAAAGGCAATTGGAGAAAAAAAAACAGATTAAAAAAATTATATGAATTCGATTTTTTACCTAGTTAATGAAAGTTCAATGGTTATATAATTAAAAATGAATGCTTTATCCGTTTTTGCAACATTTCCTTATTTAATCTCTCTGAAATGCTGAACAGGCAATATAGGCGTCAAATTTCAAGAGATGATCTCTTAGATCAGATTTGACATTTAAGGGGATTTTAGGGCATTGTTCAACGTGGATCCCTTTTTCTTTATAGAGCCCAAATATAGATGCCGTAATAAGTGACATCTTAATCAATTATTGGCTTGTGCTTATTCATTATAATTTTCACTTATATACATGTTATTCTCAATGCGTATGTCTCAAAACCACAAGATTGATGTCCGTGACGGCAAGAGGCTTCCAATTAAGTCTAAGTATATTTCGATCTTAAAATTGGGCGGTGTTTCACAAAAATAAAAAATAAAACGTCAAGAACCACTTTACGCACGACTGGGCGGTGTTTCACCAAGATAAGAAAGACTTTACGCACCACTTCACGTTCGATTGGTACCCCTTCTTGGGCGTAATGGTTCACATTATCACGCGCATTCAGCGCAAGAACTGATACCAGTCGAACGTAAAATCGTGCGTAACTGTAAGAACGAATTGGTGAAACACCGCCCTGGTACAATTCTTGTGCTAAATGATCGTGAATCTTTCGCGTACTACACCTGTTGATGTATCCCAGTACATGTATCTCTTATTTTTGATGAAACACCGCCCAGGAGTTGCGATCAAATCAGTACATCAAAATATATATGTAGGGGAGCCCATGTTCTGCAATGAAGATGGCAGGGAAAACCCAGGATTGACCAATAAAGGGGGCGGGGGAGAGACATATCTTGTCTTCATTTCCCGTCGGTGTAAGCTGAGCAAGCAAAGCAATAATGATAGTAATAATAATAATAACAATAATCATAATAACTTATAAGGCGCAGAAACTATATTAAATATTCTACTGCGCTAAGTTAAACCGTGAGTGGTAAAGTAGACTTACAATGTCATGTCAAAAAGATTTGTTTTAAGCTTTGATTTGAATGTGTTCATCCTCATCTTCCCCAATAATGATAATAATAATGATCACATTTATAAAAAGAAACCTCCGTTGAAAAGAGAGATATTGAATTAATCTTAAGCAAAATAATGAATGACTGAAGTTTCCAAATAAAGTAAAAACATCTATGAATTCACCTTTATGCTGCGTTCAATAAGGATGAATAAAAGCAAACAATTGTACTAACAATGATATAAAAATGGATCGTTTCTTGTAGAAAGTGGGATCGCAAAATGAAAACAAATATACCATATGTCCCAAAAAATGACAACGGGGCTTTCAGGATTAATAACTTTTGAAAATGAATATGAAAATAGATGCGGTTTAGCATGTCGAATATATAACTGTTCATCTATATTTGGTGAAAATTTCATGAGATTTGCTTGAGTGGTTACAAAGAAATAAAGCTTTTTGTATCGGATGTCATAATTCCGTTCTGCACAAGTTTGTGAGAATAACAGTAACATTCATTTTGACCAGTGAAACATTGGAAGTTGAAGTAACCATTGTGCTTTACACGTCTCCGTCCTCACAAACTTGTGCAGAACGGAATTATGACATCCGCTACAAAAAGCTTCATCTCTTTGTAACCACTGAAGCAAATCTCCTGAAATTTTCACCAGATATAGGTGAATAGTTATATGTTCGACATGCCAAACCGCATTCATTTTCATATTCATTTTTAAAAGTTATTAATCCTGAAAGCCCCGTTGTCATTTTTTTGGGGACATATGGTATATACATGTATGTATAAATAACTTCGGAAACCCGAGAATTCTTAATAGTGAAAATAACGACGGACCCCAAAATTGGCGTTTCAAAAATCGCCAATATGTCAAACTGACGCCTTGGGGGGAAAAAAATGCTGAAAATATATTTCTAATTTTCAAGCCGTACAATCCTTTTTTCTTTTTTTTTCTTTTTTTTTTGGGGGGGGGGTCGCATGAACTCCCCTTCCCCTTTTGGATGTAACTTTAAACGCACCCAGCTCTGATCGTAATTAACTTACCCCATACTACGAGCGCCCTCCATGCATAAAAAGTTGCGCCTAAACGCAGCTCGGAAAATGAATATGAAACTCTTAACAAATACACAAGTCATGTATACGAGTTCCTGATTGGTCAAAAGTATAGTCGCGTTTGATTTTCAGACCTAAGTTTCATCGCAACTTGTTATGCCAATAACACGATATAAACTATTTCCGAAAAATTAGGTCGAACGCAGACAATACACCTGTACGCCGTGTATTCAACTGTGCGGATACAACAATGACAAGCCGGTTCAGATTGCAATAGAATTACAAAGGATCATTGAATTTGCGTACGACTTGACTTTACAAAAATAGTTTACATTGTGTTCAATGTGCCTAGTAGCAAAGAAAAACATATAAAAGTATGTAAATAAAATATTGAAACTGTTCTCACCTTGACATAACGTCACTGATATGACTGAAAGAAGAGCAGTTAGCACTGCAACGCAACAAGCTCGTAACTCCATCGCAGTCTCTCGTGTTGATCGGCCGATTCCCCGCTACCTTCTCGTTCTGTTCGGCATCTGTCTTTGCAGCTACGTTTCCTCACGTTCTTGGTAACGTTCCGTCACGTTCTCGTTAACGTTCTCCCACTACACACCGACGCAGGGTAATATAACCAAGTTTGCTGTACGCGGAAGAACGATGTGAGATAGTATATTTCCTTGAGTTTCTTATCTCGATGTGAAGGTACTTCCCTCGCGTTCAAAAAAAGTGTTTTAACATACAATATTTGCCGTAAGCGGATTTTCAATGTGATATATATTTCCGTGATTTTTCTCTCTTTGGTGAGGTGTGTAGCTGCTACCCGTTGAAAGATAGAAATGGATGTTTCCTGCGATTTATCGGGTTATTCTAAATCCATAATCCAGAGATTAGTGTGCTGGTCAAATTAACGGTCCAACAGCGAAACACGGTATCTGAAACAACAGAATGTATGAAAATATTCGGTCAACGGATGCATATGACTAATATATTTGGTTTGATTTCGATTCGTTGAGAACAAAAGGAAAAATGTATTTGTTGTACAAAATTTAGATCACATTTTAAAAAATAGGAACGCGTTTCATATCGTTACCTTTTCACGGAGTAGTGATAGCCAGTAGGCGGGTAATTTATATATTCAAATGTATGTGCTTTTCTTGCCATTGATCGTAGTTACGTGATATTCCTTAAACCGTGTAATAACAATAAGACTACAATACTTGTAATCCAGTTTGCATACATTACTTGTTGCTGTAACGGACAAGCCTCGGGCAAGCTTTAGGGTTGTCAAGAACAACCTTTGTGTTAAAGGTATATGCATAAAATTGGCATATATTAGTAAACCCGCGTATGGGTTTAGACAAAGAAATCCCGATAATAGACCATTTTCGTAATGTATTCATATTTATTCCAGTTTGCTCCAAGACGAACTATTCAGCTGTCAAATAATAATGAGAGTACAATAGTCAAAATGTTACTTGCATACATTAACGTTGCTAAGTTGGACAAACATTGTAGCTTGACCAACCTAGCAACAGTCACTTCATGCTATTCGCATTCCTTCTATTGAAATAGGATTATTTGATATCAGGTCAAGAACGAATTTGTCATTGTGCGTTCAGACAAAGAACAGTGCATAAAATTTGAATACATTACGAAAGTGGTCTATTTCAATAGTATCTCCTATAAAAGTGCGTATTATCGAGAATGAGCACGTTTTAATGAATGTGTAACTTTTGTGGAGGTTTCATAAACTGGTACACTGCAAAGTGTCGGCCAAAAGGTCAACCCAACCAACCGTTGGCCATTTTTTTTCCTCATTTGTTGAGCCAAATTTGCTTTATTAGGCCAATTGTTAAATTCACTTACTCCCGTTACTGTTGGTAGAATATTGCTCCATAATATTGATGGGTTAGTTGAAAATGAGGCATAAAATATTAGCCTTTTATGAGGAAAATATTTCCTATACCAGTTGGTTGGGTTGGCTATTCGCCTAATAATGTTTGCAGTGTAACCTTAAACTACCAGCAATATTGCAAGTTGGCGTAAATGACTTCATTGAATAACAGGACTTTAATCACTGCTTATATATATATATCGGTGTCATCAACATTTGATCCTGGTACCAGTATATTTATCCGACCACAGAAATAAAATCATGTGAGCTTTGCTGTTGTTTTATTTCCTCTTTTTGTAGATTTAGCATATAGGAGGAATGGTACCTTCCATATTTCTTTTAAATCCACATTCATAACGGCCATCAGGCGCGAAGCTAGGATTGCATTTGAACGTGGGGGGAAATGTGTAGCCAAATTTTCATAACATGCCACCAAAAAAAAAATCTTCTCTCCTTTTTCCTCCTACTTTTCTTATGATTTATTATTATTTTAAACAACAAAAATACGGGCGCACCTAGGCGCCATCCTCCCTTACTATATTTTTTTTCAATCGATTCAATGTAGGTTTTTCCATATCGATTTATCTTCTCAGANCCCCCCCCCCCCCCCGGTGTCAACAATCGAGCACAAAATCGTGTGTGCGCGCATGGTACTGTAGTGTGGGGTACATGAAGGTATGTGGCAAGTCCGATCCCTGTTTGGCACAATCATGATTACATTATGAAAAACCTAAATTTAGTCCAAATTGATCAACCTATAGAAGCTGCCAACTTGTTATTTATAACTTGGCAACTTGAGCCCGGTTTATAAATGAGGGTGCCGACACATATTCATATATCAATCGATCAATGAACGCGGGATATGTGAAAAAGTGTACATTGGGTAACTCTAGGACATTGATTGAACCGTGAACCAGTTAGATCCCATCTCCTGGTCGAACCTCAATTTTTTACGTCAACAGCCAAGATGCCTGGCAAAACTTGATTTTACTGAACTGTCCGTACACGCAGAAATACAGAGGGTAAACGCTTGGCTGCTGATAAAAAAAAATGCATGCATGGAAGTACGGTGCGACTACCATAAGCAGAACGAATTCAGCGTTGGTCAAGTGTATCCCCTTTTCTATTTCACGCATTTAAGGAAATTAACATGAAATGGATACAATCAATGCTCAGCACTGATTAATCAGTGCTGATCAATCATGGATTAACGAAAGCATATGTCTGGACATTTATTTTCTTACATGTACATGTACAAATTATAGCAAAACAAAGCAGCTAAACAGGGACCTTTTCATGAAGTTGTTCGTAGAGATATGCACGACTCTACAAACGACTGGAGACCCTTTCTCAGGCATAAAAAAAAGGGACGCGGGCTAACATTGAGTGCAAGAAAGGATCACCAGTCATTCGTATAGTCGTGCGTACCGTGTCAATCGGGGTTTCTATGGGACTGGGACATTAGATAGATTTAGGGGGTGTTGTTCAAAAGTTGCAATTGATCGCAAGTTGCAATTGATCCGAACGCGCCAATCAAATTCATTGTTTCATGCGCGTCTTGTTAAATGCGCATAATGTGCGCAAATGGAAATGTGCGTTACAATTTGCAAAGTTGCAGTTGATGTGCAGTTGATTTGCAGTTTATTTTGAACAACACCCCCTTCGACTTATTTTTATGCGCTTTATTACTTTTTTTCTCTCTCTCTCTCTGGTCGGTATTTATCACAAAAATTCATACAATCGGTTTAATTCGCGCTTGTACGTTACGTTCCATCGATCGCCTCTCTGTGCAAAAAGGGTCATCGTGTCAAATGTGGCACCCTCAGAAATTTCCGTCCTTTTTTCGTAATAGAATAGTGAATGATATATTTCGTGGTAAGAGCCAGCGCACATTAAGTAAACGAATTTTGAGACTTATTTTTTTTTTGTAAGTCAAATATATACAACTCGGAAATGATGTCTACTGGGAGTCAAACAAATCGGAGTCAAAGTTACCTTGTAACCTGGGTTATGATCCATAAAGATATGCGTAGATCTACGCACAACTCTACGAACGACTGGGGGCCCTTTCTTCGATACGATTCAGCGAGTATGGGTCGAAAGTCGTTCGTTGAGTCGTGCGTAGATGTACGCACAGGTATATGAAACACACCCCTGAGCGGTACTTCACCAAATCGTTCTTAAAGTTACGCACGACTTTAAGAAAGACTGGTGTACCTTAGCGAGTGTAATACGCATACCATTCTCGATCATTCTGCACAAGAACTGATACGAGTCGTTCGTAAAGTCGTTCTTAAAGTCGTTCGTAAATTGGTGAAACACCGCCCAGGTATTGTGTTGATACTCAGATGGATACCAGTCGTTCGTAAAGTCTTTCTTAAAGTCTTTCGTAACTTGGTGAAACACGGCCCAGGTATTNTACATATTCATATATCAATCGATCAATGAACGCGGGATAAGTGAAAAAAACGTACAAAGGGTAACTCTAGGACATTGATTGAACCGTGAACCAGTGAGATCCCATCTCCTGATCGAACCTTAATTTTTACGTCAACAGCCAAGATGCCTGGCAAAACTTTATTTTACTGAACTGTCCGTACGCGCAGAAATATAGAAGGTAAACGCTTGGCTGCTGCTAAAAATGCATGCATGGACGTACGGTGCGACTACCAGAAGCAGAACGAATTCAGCGTTGGCCTGTTACCCTACTCTGACAAAAGGAAGCAACTCTGGGAAACATGTTTTGTAGTAAATCAAGAAAACGTGTTTTCCATTTCCAATGAAATATGTGGAGTTGTCTATATCTTGGTAACTAGGGATTATTTTACCTAAATTCTTAAATAGAGGATACCTTAAATAATTCAAATCAAGGAAAAAGTCAATTTTGATAAAATTCAGAGTTGCTTCCTTTTGTCAGAGTCATTACATGTACTGTAATACAGTACATGTCCACGCATTTAGAGGTCTTAACATAAAATGAATACAATCAATGCTCAGCAAATTGGATCAACGACAACATGTAACAGGACATTATTTCATTTCATGATACATATCAAAACAAAGCAGCTAAACAGGGACCTTTTCATGAAGTTGTTCGTAGAGATATGCACGACTCTACAAACGACTGGAGACCCTTTCTCAGGCACCAAAAAAGGGACGCGGGCTATCAGTGAGTGCAAGAAAGGATCACCAGTCGTTCGTAAAGCCGCGTGAATCATACGAAGCTAGACTTAACTTAACCCTAAAAAAGCTAAAGTGGGGCACAATGTGCCCGCCCCCTACCACATAATCGTAAACCACTCCGACAGTCCGAGTACTTCTTCGGTTCGATTAAGCTCAAATTTGGTGACTTTTTTTATGAAATTTTGTTGCGGACATTATGATACAATTCTTATTATTATCACATCGTTCATGTTGCCATGGCAACCATAAAACAAAAAGCATGCCTGTTCGTTTTACGACTAATTTCAGTTTTCAGCTCTACATCGGCCAAAATGCTTGGACATAGTCAAAGTTTATGATCTTGAAAAATTGTAGATTATGACTTGATCTGCAGCTGTTCCAAATTTTATCCCGATCCGCCAAATATTGTGGAAATTCTCGAGGGGGGGGGGCACTATATAAACTTAAAATTTTAAGCCCCTCCCGCGAGGAGCTGATGCCTTGGACAATTTCGCCAAGCGCC
>BQKZ01004693.1:23802-46233 GCA_036244855.1 Temnopleurus reevesii | reverse complement strand
TTCCTCAGTTATAACCCGGTCTATATTCAGTGTACATTCTAAAAGAATGGACTCATTTGACTTTCAGAAAGTGGCATTTTTGTATTTTATGTGTGTTTATTCAAGCATAACAAATTAAATCACGCAGACTTTTAAACGCGTGCTAGATAGGTAGCTGATAAACAATACACCTGCAAATTTTGTTACTAAACACTTCCCGTTTACAAGTTATGCTACTTTTAATTTTGTGTTGAGATGAAACAATTAAAAAATGCGAAGAGACGGTTCCCTTTGGCTTGCCATAGATTCAGGTTTCCGTACCACGTGTGCTCATATCAATAGAGGTACAGTATATAGCCGTACCTCTACGCGTGTGCTACAGTAAACACGATAACTTTGAGTGTTTGACCGATATTTTGCTCGGATTTTGGCAGCAAACAGCTGATTCAACTATCGAAGGTAAATTTTATCAAGATAGAGTCCAATATTTTTCCAATAGTAGAGTCACATAGTCCTTTACTAATACCAGAAACATGCTAACAAATGACAGGGATTTCCCACTCAGTCCGACGTAATACTTTTTTTGTTTGTAACTTTATAAGTCCCTAATAAGGCTATATTTATATTACACCGTACATGTATAAAGTAGCCTTCAGTTCTAAGGCTAGGCCTATATTTATTATTCGCCATTGAGCCATGACACCAACATAAATGGATAAATTGAGTGAAGCCTTTCGTCATCTCTTGAGTCTTGACGAAAGGCAGCAGCATCTAGATTTCAGCCGATTTTTACTTGCACCATATTGGCACATGCATGCAGTCCCTACTACTACTAGTACTAGCTACGGATAGCTCTCTGACTCTGGATTAGTTTTTGACATTTTTTGACATTGTCACTACTCCAGAGAGCTATGGAGTTGATACCATCTCGCCTGTGTAGCAAGAGGTTTTTGGATTTTAAATGTCTCAAAATTTCTACTTTTAACTTTAAATTTGTCCATTTTAATTTTTATACCCCTGGCCCTTGGAACTTGTTATGTATTACTATTAGCTCGATGCCATCTAGCTTCCTATTCGGGCTCCATTTAGCATTTTACACTTTATATTATCATTCTCTTTTATCAAACTGACATTTACATTTACATTTACATTGTATGTTTATCTTACGTGCCCTATATTTCGACAGTATAGCTGACTAACGTAAAATGTAAAATACCAGATTTAAAACGTTAATATTCATGAATCCTGGCTTGAAAGTTGGATAAAATCGAACTAGTTATGTATGCATTTATATTCCTCCCTTCCCCCCACAAATCATAATGAATGGGACTTACCAGTGATGAAAATATCAAATTTTGTCGTCTTTTCCTCTTGCACAGCAGACAGTCCAATTTTACTGACAATGAAATTAAATGACTTCCGTTGTAAACATCCGGCTCGGGTCAAAAGGTCACTTTGGTGGAGTTTCTTGGCCACTTCGCAACCCAGAAATCAGAATTTCTGAATAGTATGTACCGTGCATTCGCAATCCTGCTCGGAGAATTAGAGACCGTATTTAGCGAGCTCATGCGCGTGGGGCTGGTCTCAAAGTGCCGCGCTCTACATGAGCCAACATGAGCCCAGCCCCGCGCCACATCGCGCGCACGGTCTCGCTAAATAGGGTCTCTAATTCTCCGAGCACGATTGCGATTGCACGGTACGTACCGGTCAGAAATTCTGATTTGTGATGGTATCAACTCCATAGCTCTCTGGAGTAGTGACAATGTAGAAAAAATGTCAAAAACTATTCCAGAGAGCTATCCGTAGCTATGCAGTCCCTACCCATGGGCCATATGATACTTACAACTAGTTTCAATTGCTCTGCAAGAATCTTTGAGAATGAAGGAGACAGACCACCACTAAGAAGAAGAAGAAGAAGCCAATATTGAGACTTGAGTACAGTAATGTTGCTATAATCGCCATTCAGATAAAGGACAACAATGAGTTTTGTTGTAAACATCCAGAATGGGGCAAGCCGAAAGTTCAATATGTTAGCGTTTCTTCGTCACTTTTGAATTGATCCTGCTGTATCGTAGCACTCTCGGTTTCAGAGAGGCATGTGGCGCTATGCAGTGCAGCAATATAGTGTATGATAATGCTGCACGCACACTACATTAGAACAGCTCTGCACGTTCATTATTGTCCTCATAGTTTTATTGCTTCTTTACTGAATACTAAATTTTCCTATTTTTGTGCATTTATCTATTTATCTAGATCTCCATCAAGAAGACATTTGACAGACTGGCTTAAAGATGGATCTTTCCCCGGAACCCAAGAAGAAGATGAAGAAAGACAAACTCAGCAAGAGTGTCGCTAGCAAGAAGCTCTCGAAGGATGAAATCTTGAATCGGATGTCGAGCGGGAAGAAACGTCCAAAAAGCGAAACAAAGATCAAGAAGGGACAAAAGGCTCCAACCAAGGAGGACTTGGTGGCAAAGAAGTTATCTTTTCAGGACAGCGATGATGAAGATTTACGCCAAAGTCCGGTCAAATCAAAGCTTAGCGGAGGCAGCGTTTCAAAGACCAGCTCGACCAGAAAAGGGAAGAAAGCACAGAGTTCAACGTCAAAGTGGGAGGTGTCCGAGGGGAAGCCAAGCGTGGAGAAACCGATGAAAGCACAAAAAGAAAAGGATACAGACTTGACTAAAGAGTCAATCGATATTGAGGTTTTTGAGGCAGACGCTGAGATTGATTTCCCGGTATTGAAGCGGAAATCGTTGGGGTTGGGAGAACTGAAGGCTGCTCAGAAATCACCCGAAAAGAAAGCAAAGGTCCCTGTGAAAATCACTGAAAACGGGAAAGATGAAAAGAAATCTGAAGAGGTGAAAGGAACGACAATGTCTGAAGACTCTGTCAGGGATAGTGTGGAAAAGAATGAAGGAGAAGAGAAAGGAAAGAGAAAGAAGAATAAGAAAAGAGGAAAGAAGAGACGTCGTTCAGACAGCGAGATGGAAGAACCAAATGCCAAGAAAGAAAAGCCGTCAGGTAAAAATTGCTTTGATCAGTATTTATTTTGTTTATAACCAGCTAGTTCCAGGCAGGGTGCGGCATAACTTTTCTGTAGCGCTTACCTGTTCGGGCAAGTAAATTTGTAAATGGCTGAAAATCACCTTCCCGGAAGAAAATTTCACTTGCCTGAAATTTGTTTTTAAAATCAATGTTTAGTGCTTAAAAAAGGTAAAATTAGAAATATGACCTTACATAGATCTTGATAATTTCCATCTGTTTTAAATTCTTTCATGTTTTCTCATCAATATGAATTTAGGTCAGACATTTTGATTTGATAGAAAAGCTAATGTGTGATAAAGTTTTAGTAAAAGCGAATATTTTTGTCCTCATATTTTGTCTTCAAATCTAAATGAAATGAAATATAGTATCCTGAATATATTGCACAAAAGATTGTGTGAAAAATGAATGAGTTTTGGTAAAGTTATAACCTATAATGTGCAAAACATCTTAGTCTCGTATAACTTGAGACTTGTTCAATATTTTTTTCTTGATAAAGGACAGCTTCTCGTGCACAAAATCGGGTGAAAATTTAAGAATTTAATTTTCATGTATACCTTTTATCATTTGTTTGTCAAATCTCAGAAATAATCTTGCTTATGCCTGATAACAATCAAAATATTGTTATTACCAAGAGAGGACGCTAAATATGATTTAACGGTCAAATTCAAATTTTCAAACAGAATCGGTTCATTAAAAATTATGCTTTGGTCTGGAATTGTGTGTAAGATACATACATTGTATGTCATTGATAAAAATCCTGTAAAATTCACATTTCTTAATCTTTACCAAAATTGCAATTGGGCTTTAACAGCCCAAGTATAGTTTTGGTAAAGATTTAAAAATGTGAATTTTTGGGATATTTACCATGACATGTAATTTTTATACATATTTTAAGACCATAGCATATTTTTCTACGAGCTCATTCTTTTGAAAATTTGAATGTGACCGTTAAATCGTATTTAGCGCCCTCTCCTGGTTATAACAATATTTACTTCTTATCGGGCATATACAAAGTTATCACCAAGATTTGATTAAAGCATGATAAAAAGTAATACACAAAGAATGAATTCTGAAATTTTCATCCAATTCTGTGAATGAGAAGTTGTCCTTTATCAAAAAAGAAAATATTGAATTAGCGTCGGGGGACACAACGCTGAAATATTTTGCGCATTTTAGGTTATAACTTTTCCAAAACTTGTTCATTTTTCGCACAATCTTTTGTACAGCATTTTCATGATATCATGTTTCATTATACATAGATTTGAAGACAAAATTTGGCAATAAAAATATTCGCTTTTACCAAAACTGTACTTGGGCTTTAAGCTTTCAACCTTTTCCTGTCTCAAATTGGCTATTTTTCTGCAGCAGGTGAAAGCTTTGCAGTGAGATGTGGAAACCTACCGGCCGGAGCCAACAAATCTTCTTTGAAGATGTTCATTGGTGAGGCAGACATCTTCCCAACCAACATCATCCTAAAACGACACAAGAAATCTAGACGCAACGAGAAGAAGCTGTTTCTCAAGTAAGAGCTGCTTCACATTTTTTACTTGTTAAGACCTTCTAATTTTAGCAACTAGCGGTCCCCCGAAATGCTATGTTTACTCACTGACGGAAAGAAAATTGATGTTATACTTCTAATAAGATTCTATACAAAGTGAAATCACCACCATCATCATCACCATCATCATCATCTCATCATCATCATCATCATCATCATCATCATCATCATCATCATCATCATCATCTCCATCATCCTTCCTATTATCTACATGAGTACCATTATGATCTTTGTCTTCATCAGTACCGTAATCAACATCAACATTATCAACATCCTCCTCATCATTACCCTCACCAATGTTGTCATTATCATTTATCATCATAACCATCATCTATTATATCCCTTACACTAAGATCGTTGCATTGACAGTGTACAGGCAAGAAAAATGAATAGATATGCTAATAAAGCCGTTTGCCATTGAATAGTACTAATAGTAATTTTTCTCCCTAGGGAAAAAAGTTACTATTTTTGCGCGCATGCGTAATCGGCTAAAACAGACGAATAGTAATTTTTTCCCTAGGGAAAAAAGTTACTATTTTTGCGCGCATGCGTAGTCGCCTAAAACAGACGTGCCCGTGCGCGAGAGAGACACTGCTTCCCAGCTACACGGCACGGGACACTTTTGGCGGGCTTCGTTCGCATGATGTGCTCAACGAGATGACGAGCCAGAGACTAGAAAAACAATTTATCAGATTATCAAATTGTCGTTAAGACAAGGTAAGATTATTTAATCTGCTGCAATAGACTACTTTATTGTTAATGTTGTTGTTGTAAGAAGGGATATAAAAGTAATATACAATGACTTGATTCTCTTTACTGGCTAAACTATTCGCACTCGTGAGCATCAGATAGTATCATCTTCCCTCGGGCCGTTGGCCCTCGGGAGTATGGTACTATCTGATATGCTCATTCGTGCGAAAAGTTTTAACCAGAACCTCGAGAGTCATTGTATATTTCTATACTATCATATATCACATCCATCATCTCTTTCATTATCACCATCGTCATCATCATCATCATCATTACCATCATCATCTGTCATCATTATCTACCATCATTATCATCATCGTCACCATCACCATCATTACCATCATGATCATCATCATCATAATCACCACCATCATCATCATCATCATCATAATCACCACCATCATCATCATCATCATCATAATCACCACCATCATCATCATCATCATCATCGTCATCATCACATCACTAATCATTACCCTTACAATTACCATCATTATTATTGTTGTTATAATAAACATCACAACATTATTATTAAAGTTTTCTTCATTTCTTTCTCTCTCATCCTCATTTCAGATATGCTACCATCCTCTGTTCTTCGGCGGAAGAGGCAGAGAAGCTTTGCAATCTCAACGGTATCACGATGCCATTCTCTCTTCACATCATCAGAATCATGTCCATAATTATCATCATCCCCACCACCATTGCCACCATCATCATCATCAATATTATTATCATCATCACCATCATCACCATCACCATGATCATCATCATTATCACCACCATCATAATCATCATTATCACCATCATCATCATCATCACCATCATCATCATCATCATCATCACCATCATCATCATTACCATCATCAGCTGTCATAATTATCTACCATCATCATCATCGCCACTATCACCATCATCACCATCATGATGATGATGATGATGATGATGATCATCATCATCATCATTACCATCATCAGCTGTCATAATTATCTACCATCATCATCATCATCGCCACTATCACTATCATCACCATCATCATCATCATCATCATCACCATCATCATCATCATTACCATCATCAGCTGTCATCATTATCTACCATCATTATCATCATCGCCCCTATCACCATCATCACCATCATGATCATCATCATAATCACCACCATCATCACACCACATCATCATCATCACATCACTAATCATCACCCTAACAATTACAATCATTATTATTGTTGTTATAATAAACATCACAACATTATTATTAAAGTTTTCTTCATTTCTTTCTCTCTCATCCTCATATCAGATATGCTACCATCCTCTGTTCTTCGGCGGAAGAGGCAGAGAAGCTTTGCAATCTCAACGGTATCATGATGCCATTCTCTCTTCACATCATCATTATCATGTCCATTATTATCATCATCCCCACCACCATTGCCACCATTATCATCATCAATATTATCATCATCACCATCATCATTATCATGACTATCATCACCATCATCACCATCACCATGATCATCATCATTATCATCATCATCATCATCATCATCACCATCATCATCATCATCATCATCATCATCACCATCATCATCACCATAACCATCATGGACACCTCCATCCATTATCACCTTAATAATAATAATCACAAACTCTTCTCCCTCTTCTTCAAGATAAAGATCAAAATGAAAAATCTAAAAACCAATGTATCTCTCGCCTTTTTCCATTTCAGATATGCTACCATCCTCTGTTCTTCGGCGGAAGAGGCAGAGAAGCTTTGCAATCTCAACGGTATCACGATGCCCTCTCCACTCGGCAGTAGAGGAAAGAATCTTCTCATACATAAGATCGTTGCTGATGGAAGCAGTCAAGGTAATGTATGATAACACATTTGTGTTTCTGCCATTTATGTGTTGCCCCTTTCAGGATGATAGAACGCATCTTTTGTTTAGATTCAATAACTTTTGATGTAGTGCTCTAAAAAAATATACCAGAGGCATGAACAGAAAGAGAAAAATATCCTTCGCTAAATCCAACCATTTTCTATTCGTCGCTGGACGCAGAGATTTTTGTGAATATAAATGATCAGTGAAATTGTCACAAATCCTTAAATTTGCAATGCAGACATTATTTGAAAATCACTTTTTTCCTTAAGAATCGGCAGCTTTCAACTTTTTAACATGTTTTTTTGATGAATTTAAAGTTTAGTGTTGCCAATTTAGGAAAGGAATAGTGATCGAATTTGTTTAAAATAATTCCTGTCCTGAATGGGTTAAGGTAGTGACACAAATGGTCTGTGTATTTAAAAGGGAACTTCACCTAAATGTAGACATTGATGTGCTCTTAGTGGATGGAGAAAAATACAATGGTCAAACTGAAAATCTGAGCAAAATCCGACAATCCATTCATAAGTTATGAAATTTCTAAGTTTTTATTTTAACCACTCATGGGCTCCTTAAATTGGCAACCTACGGCACAAATGGCTGCCAACACGGAGAACTCTCCATTTACTTTGTACATAGAATTTCACATTTTCTCCCTTTTGTAGAAAAATAGACAAAATTTTACTTTTTCCTTCCAGTATTACATGTACATATTGATTCTGCAGGCATTTTGAGATGAATCTTGTCAATTCCTTGATTCATTTTTTTTTTAAAGGACAAAACGTGGAATTCTATGCACAAAGTGAATCGAGAGATCTCCATTTTGGTAGCCATTTTGTGCCCGTAAGTTGCCAATTTGAGGAGCCCATGAGGGGTTAAAATCAAAACATTAAATATTTATAACTTTTGAAGGGATTGTTGGATTTTGCTCAAAATTTTACAATTTGATCATTGAATTTTTCTCCATCCATTGAGAGGACATGAATGTATGGGTAAAGTTCCCCTTTATGTACTTCAAAGATGCCTTCTGTGTCCAGGGAAAGAATGAGACAGGACCTATTATTTATCATTTTCCATAAAAAAGAATTCTCACCACTGACAATAGCCAAGTGGCCGAATTATCGTGAATTATTATTCTATTTTCTCAGACCCAATCACAAAGTGCAAGCTAGTCATCGGTTACCTTCCCGTAACACTCCTGGGTGAATCAAAATATCCATATATATTCATCTTTTCATTTATCATTATTCTATTTTCTCAGGCCCAATCACAAAATGCAAGCTTTTCATTGGTAACCTCCCCCTAACACTCCTGGGTGAATCAAAATATCCATATATATTCATCTTTTCATTTATCATTATTCTATTTTCTCAGATCCAATCACGAAGTGCAAGCTATTCATTGGTAACCTCCCCCTAACACTCCTGGGTGAATCAAAATATCCATATATATTCATCTTTTAATTTATCATTATTCTATTTTTCAGACCCAATCACAAAGTGCAAGCTTTTCATTGGTAACCTACATCTTAAAGTCAAGGAGGAGGATCTTAAAGAGTATTATTTTTCTATTTTTTCAGACCCAATCATGAAGTGCAAGCTTTTCATTGGTAATCTACACCTTAAAGTGAAGGAGGAGGATCTTAAAGAGTTCTTTGAGACGGCCAAGTGCCACCCGACCAACATCATCATCCCAAAGAAAGGAGGCGAACAAGAGTCAAGAGGGTAAGAAAATCTTCAAACCATAGGTCTATGAAAAGCAAATTGTTTGGTCACCCAAGAATGTCATTTGGGAAAATAGTATCTGTTTAATAGTTAGAAGAAGGTTTTACTTTTTATCTGTATAGATTTAAACGAAATTCGTACAAAAAAAATTAGTCCGACATCTTCAGCTCCTAGCACGACTGGACCATAGAAATCCTCTATAAAATTAATGGTTTTTGCTTTCTATTGGAAAATATAACCTTGGGGCTAAGAAACAGCAATAAACTACTGTAAATCCCTTTTTGATGACATAGTACATTTCTATATTTATGATGAGTACAAAAGTTTGTGAATTATTGGTCACAATTCAAGGGAAAATAAAACCTTAAGAAAAATCTGAGCCTATTATACTACGTTATAATAGGCTGGTTTAGTAATATATACAGATATATGCCGATTTTTTTTAAACCAACAAACGCAATTCTCAATCAATGGGATTACAACAATTGGAATCCGATTTGCATACATGCTAGGTCGGGCAAGTTTCGGACAAGCGTTCTGGTTTTCTAGAATCTTTGTGAGCAGAGAATGAATAAAATTTGTATAACAACCAGTCTATTGCATAACAAACATGAAGTCATATATGTCCACACTTGTACACTGTAAGATAACATGTCAATTTTCTTTCCGCATCTTTCCCAGGTATGCATTTGTGTATATGCAATCAGGTAGCGATGTAGAGAGGGCGCTCAAACTGAAGCAGCCGACTCTGAGAGACCGAATCCTTTCCATCGCTAGATCCAGGAATAGACATCCCAACGCACAGGAGCCATGATGGACAAAAGCCTACAGTACGATCAAGCCTACATGTATTTCTAAATGCAGATCTCTTCGCTCTGCTTAAGATATTACCCAACTCGCACAGACTGATCTTAAAGACTTGGGGCCTGTAACATAAAGAGATACAATTAAATTTTCAATTGATCTTATCTCTTTGGTACACAATTTGCCATAGACTTACAATTAACATTTATCGTAAGTTTAATTGCAACTTTTATGTCTGTCCAAGAAAAATTTTGTATTGATTAAAAATAGAAAAAACAGATCGAAAGAATTTTGAAGCAAGTCAGACAATAAGTAAGAAACTTGTGAAGGTTTGACCGATATAACTCAACAGTTGTGTGTCATGCAAATTGGCAAAAATACTGTACAGTGATTAATGTCAACCATTTCATTGCGAAAAGCGCGAAAATTAAACCCCCTGCGAAAATGTTCCACCATACAGTATAAAAAAAATGGCAAATTCCAAGCACAGTTAACTGTGCTGATTTGGAGGCAAGGCTAACCCTCTGCTGTTCAATACAGCTTCATATTGAGTGATGTTCCTGTAGGAGCTTATCAATTATATTATCAAAATCCAGATCTCTCGCACCTATTTTTTGAAAGCAGAACACATTGTACTGAACTATTAAAAACCTATCCATCTCTCCGTATAGATTTGAAATTGACATCCCAATGGACGAGAGCCATGGTAGGTAAAAGCTGACGGAGGTGTTGTGGCATGTGCTTGTAATCAAGCTGTATGGCACAATAAAAAAATTGACCTGTTATGGTTGCGGGTTCGATCCCCGGTCACCCCCTTTTTTTCTTTCTTCTTCTCCTGGGGTAAATATTCAAATTTGAATGATACACACCGTAAAATTAAATTTCTCTCTATCTCTCTTTCAGCCTATGTTACGATGAGACTTTTTTTTTTTTTTTTTTTTTTTAAAGCTGTTCATATCTTTGATTGCTTGAAAAACTTGACTATCAAAATCCAAACTATTTCCATTGTAAGATCCAAGATTGTTACACAACATTAATGGTCGGGTTTTGTGTAGAATTTCTTATTCTTATTCTGCTCATGCATCTGGTCTATTTTCCAGAACCCTGCATCAAAGTGTATTGAACCAAAACACAAAATGTGTTCAATCGTCTTGAAAGGGTTAAAAAGCTTCTCAAATTGCCAGATCCTAACCGTCATCGGAATACATGAATTAAGCTGTGAAAATATTAGCGATTTTCCAATGTTTACTGCATCATGTATATTTTTCAAAGCCCTGTATAAAAAAATTATTGAACCTAAACACAAAGTGTTTTCCATTGTCCCGAAAGGGTAAACAGGGCCTAAAGCAAAGAAAATGGCGCATATATTGACCTGGGCGGTGTTTCACCAAATCGTTTTCAAGTGCAGCTCGACTTTGAGAACGACTGGAATACTTTAATGAGTGTAACACGCATTAAGATTCTCGGTCATTCAGCACAAGAACTGAGACCAGACGTGCATAGTGTGATTCTGAAAGTCTTTCCTAATGTGGTGAAACACCTTCCTTTTTGTTGCTTGTTGCACTTCAGATAATTTTGTATACAATTTTTAGACAACCAGAGTACGACATACAAATTTTTATTCTTGAATTCTTCATTCATGTTGCATTTTGAAACATGCACCGAAAACATGAACAGCCAAAATTTTGTGGCAATTAATCCATGGGGATGTCTGATTTGGCCATTTGAATATAAAACTATATTAATTTCACTATTGAACAGTGCACAAAATTGATCTGGTTTATATCTTTGCGAACCAGGTCAATGTTAACAGTGTTTAATTGGGCAAATTTTGTTTTCAAATGGACATGTTTTTGGTTATGTTTATTCCAATTTAGGAATTCTCCCCCTCTCCCCCGCCAACAAAATCAGATAATCTATTCAAGTTTTAAATTTCCAAACTTTTCATTTGCACGTCCCATGAGCATGGGCATCTTTGAGTTATTTTGCATAATCTGTGATGTCAGACATGGATAATTGCACATTAATTTTGTACATAAATTCATCAGATATAGATGAATATCAAATTTCTGGTGAAGAACCCCTGTTATTCTCCCTCTAATGCTTGCAGAATTGATGTGGCTATACTATACCTGAACAGAAAAACAACATTTTATCAACTTTTCTTTGAAAAGAAGAAAATTAGACGAGTGTGAAGTAATTGTGAACTTTTCCATGATGACATCACAGATCCTACCGGACTTGCCAACTCAAGGATGCCCATCAGATATGTAAAGAAAATTCCTGACTTTTGAATGTGTTATACGATATTGCTCACATTTTTACAGTTTATCTTATTTTCATTATTCACTGTCTGGGGGAAGTTCTGATTGAATTATCAATTTTACTGTTGAACTCACCTCCATTTCTCCAATTTATTTGATTTAATTTGTTCTTAATCCATTGGGTGACTTCAAGTACGGTGTGGAACGCTGGTGTTGGTGTTGCAGCAACACCAACACCAGCCTCAACACCAAACCTGAAGTCTGTCGGTGTTGGGGTTGACCTCGCAAGATTCTGACGTATTTCCGGTCGCTCGTGTTGGTTGCTGGTGTTGAATGTCGTCTGCTGAACCGAGGATCACGGTCGGTGTTGACGATTCACGTGCAATTTTCCCATCTCTCAACACCAACCCCTAGGGATCGGGAAAATTGCGACTTCAAGTTCGGTGTTGGTGTTGGTGTTGAAATCATGCATTCGTTTTCCACACAGAACAGTAGCAATTTTGCTCCGAAAACTCGTGACATGTCGGTGGTTAAATTAACTTTCCGGTAAAACTTGCAAATGAAAACTAAAACCAAATACTTTATTTTGGAAGGCAATATTTTTTCTTCTGGATTTTGAAAAAGATTGCACGATTTGTATGAATTAGAATAGATTAATTTGAGAATTTCGGACCCAAAATTATTTTATCGTTGAGCCGTTCGCGAGGCTTTCTGCGAGCGCGAGTGACGTCACTCGGTATCGTGGCTGGTGTTGGGCGATCGATACAGCGATCGTATCGCTTCTGTAAACTAACCAACGGTGTTGGAGCTCGGTTCACGGGCCGATCTGCTCTCTCAACACCAACACCAACACCGCACACCGTACTTGAAGTCACCCAATGTACATCTTGTGGAAATTTTTTAATTATGATACATAATAGAGGGATTTAAATGAAGATAAATCGTCATTTGTGCACTCAATTTTTAGAAACACACAATTTTGTTTATATCCTGAAAATTTGAATGCAACTAAATGTTTTACTTTTTTCCCCAAATGGTTTTTGTTATGTTCTAATATTATCATACATGTTTTACTCTTATGAAAGAATGATTCAATGATGATGAAAATAATTTTATTATAGATGTGTAAGAGTTTATTTCATCATGCACCAAGTGTCAAACAGTTTGATTGAAATAAATATCAAAATAACACTCAAATAAATTCTATATCTTTATTCACAAAGAGTAGATCAATGAAATCATGATCGTCTTGCATTATTCTTTAAATGGAGCTCTTTTCCATTCCAGCTGATTTTTTATTCTCAAATCATGTAGTATTATTTTGGAAAATAAACTTACACATTATATTGTAAAACTAGTGAGAAGATCTGTAGTTTTGTGACCCTGGGCTGTGTTTCACCAAATCGTTCTTAAAGTTACACATGACTTTAAAAAAAGTTAACGCGTGTAATACGCATAAAAAATTCTTTATTATTTAGCGCAAGAACTGGGACCAGTCGTGCGTAAAATCGTTCTTAAAGTCTTTTGTAAATTGGTGAAACACCGCCCAGGTAACAGTTTTAAATTTCTAACAAACTTATTAGATCAAAGGTTATTGTAGAAAAGCTCAAAATTTGGGCACACTGCAAAAAAAATGTGTTGGGCACAAAGTCAAATGTTGGGCAATATTTTCCCCATAGCCAAAATTTTCCAAAGCATTGGGCCAAGTGTCCGCAGCATCAACTGTTTGAAAAGGTATTGCTTTGTTTTGGTGGTGACTTGAAAATGGATTGATCATGGAGCATGAAATGTTTGTCTAACATAATGGTGAAATCATTGCCCAACAGTTGGTTGGATTGACTTTTTGCCCAACACATCTTGCAATGTATAGCATTGCTTTGATTGAATTTTTGAGCAAATAATTTTGGATTTTTTTATAGACAGATTAAAAACGTTTTTGAACATTGTCAGAGATGCCAACCGTGGTGGAAGGTGTACGAGACAACCTGAGGGGGTAGGTTCGAATCCCACCCATGGCGATAATTTCCTTCAGCGAAACATTCATTCACACTGTGCTTCACTCAACCAAGGTGAGGTGAATGGGTACTGGTAGGAAGAAATTCCTTGGATGCAGTGAGCACCAAATGGTAGCCATGCTATAGCCAGGTAATAATGCACAGAGCGCTGAGAAGCACTTCTTATTAAGCGCTATATAAATGTTGTGTATTATTATTATCATGGCAACAACAACCAGACTCTTAGCCAATCACTTGAGATGAAACCCTTGAATTCATATGAAAAGTACTACATGCCATGCACATTCCGTAATGGTTTGCATATCTGTCATTGTTTTCATAACAAAATTTTCTTATAATCAATCGGATCTGAAGTGCTATCTGAATAGTATAGTTTATATCCTTCTTATAAGATTGTATCCATTGTCATTGGCCAAGGAGTAGTCAAGTGATTAAAATATTTTCACCATGAAAGAAATTGGATATGGCGTGACATCATTTGCGTCATAACTCAGAATATTTTGGATATGTCAATATTCTGACATCTTCTACGATTTCTGGATAATCAGCTATCGATATCCGATAATTCCAGTCTGCGATGCGATATCGCAGAGGTGATTTGCCTCTGATCATTCGCTCCATCAGAGGACGAAACTCTTGCAAGAGGGATAATATTTTGAGAAGAGGTCGAAGAATTGTAGCTAGGGGAGACTTGTTTGCGAGAATAATTGAGTCACTTGCACAAGTGATAATATTCTCAGAAGAGATTGGAGATAGGGCTGACTTGTTTGCGAGAATAATTGAGTCCCTTGCACGAAAGATAATATTCTCAGAAGAAATCAAAGATTTGAAGCTAGGGCTGACTTGTTTGTGAGAATAATCTAGTCCCTTGCACGAATGATGATATTCTCAGAAGAAATCAAAGATTTGGAGCTAGGCGTGACTTGTTTGCGAGTATAATTTAATCCCTTGTACGAGTGATGATATTCTCAGAAGAGATTGGAGCTAGGGGTTACTTGTTTGCAAGAATAATTGAGTCCCTTGCACGAGTGCTAATATTCTCAGAAGAGTTTGAAGACTTGGAGCTAGGGGTTACTTGTTTGTGAGAATAATTGAATCCCTTGCACGAGTGATAATATTCTCAGAAAAGATCGAAGAATTGGAACTAGGGGTGACTTGTATCCGAGAATATTTGAGTCCCTTCTGCATCCTACTTGAACACACAATGATGCTTCATGCTTCAGTTTTTCCTGGGCGTATGTGTTTCTTCTTCTTCTTTCCTGTGTTAAACAAAGAAATAGAGAGAAAATAGACACAAATTATCTCAAAAGACTGGACAAATCTTGTATTGATTATGAAAGAGCAAAAAATCAGAGTAACAGATTCGAAGTTTGAAGCAAATAAAGTCAATAAATAAGATTTTACATTGTATTGAATATTTAAATGTAAATCAAAACAAATCTTCTGGAATTCATCACTTCTGGTAAAAACCGCATTCATATTTTCACCTCTATATATTGTACAGACTTACCTGCAGAATTATGAAATGCAAGACTTGGTTTTCCTAGGAGCTTCCGCATTTTGGCTTTGTGTTTGACAACTGAAATAAAATTTATAAAAGAGAGAGAGAGAAAGGGAAGAATAAATACAATTTATTAAGTGCATGTACTGTAGTCATTCTACATAGTCCTAAAATGACTTTAAAAATATCATTATACTCTTGTCTTTAGCTCTGTTACCATCTGGTGTGGAAGCACTTCAACAAATAAATTTGCTTCACCTGGGTTGAGTGAAGCAGATGGAAAAGATAACAGAAAATGAGTAATGATTTGCTGAAAAGTAGGACACATATGACTGTAGTAAAATCATCAAGCAAAAGAAAACTCTATTGAAATAGTCTTCAAACTCTCTCAAAATGGTCAAAAATTCACATTCTTTCCCCAACATTCTTTCTCGCCTTACAACTAGAGGATCGTAGGTTCGAATCCCATCCATGGATTTCATTTCCTTCAGCAAGAAATTCATCCACATTGTGCTGCACTCAACCCAGGTGAGGTGAATGGGTACCTGGTAGAAATATTTATTCCTTGGTGTACGTCGGACAAAAGCCAGGGTATAAGACTGCAAAGCGCCTTGAGCACTCCGGAGAGTGGCTACGTGCGCTATATAAATTGCATCTATTTTTATTATTATTATAATTATCAAATTCCTAATGGTTGGGTGATCTGCCGATGGGAAGCTTCAGTCCCTTTAATTTTGACTTTAGAATGGTGTCCAGTCTTTACCTGATTCACGTTTGATCTTGCCACCGTAAAGCTGCTTCTGTAAAAAGTCCAACGCCGTGTCCGACTTGGGTGGTGGCGCCCTCTCTTGGCGGGATATGGCGTGGACAGCGAATCCCTCAACTTCATGGGGCTCGCTGGAAGACAGCGGGATGTAATCTTCGCTCTCCTCATACTCCATTTCACCGTCCGAATCAAAGACTTTGTGATGCTGGTTTGTTTTTTGTTGGGGAGGTGCAATGGCAGTGGTCTCGAGGGGTTGTCTGCCAGAAGAAAAATAGTCAACACATTATTTTACCATTTTTCCTCCTCAAATTGGCAACTGTATAATTTTTATTCTATTATGCATTTCCATTGATTGCAAAATGAATAGTAAATAATCAAATCAAATAAATAGAGTAACAAATAGATGAATTAATTTAAGAGAGGTCTCATGATATGCAAACGTAGAATGTAGGGAGAATGACGTTTCAGCTGCTGCGTACTGCTAGCCTCCATTATACTATAATGAGCATAGACCAAGCTGCACGTTGCCGTTGTCCCCCGCCATGGCGGCAGGGAATAAATTATAGATTACCTTTTATAGATTACAATCATAGATGAATTATCCATTGCCATCAATTTTTGTTAAAGAAGAAAGTGAGCAATATACATAAAAACTTAACTTTTACCTTAACAGTTTAATTGTGTTTCCAAATTGAGGATTTTGGAGACATAAGTTCATCATTAAGAAATTTCTACTGTCAAATGCAAAATATATACATAATAACAATATTTTTGCAGATTTTTATTCTCTTCTAACAGTATTTTTAAAGCGCTGAAATAAAGGCTTATGAATTAAATTTTAAAATGTGGTCAGAGGCACATGCCGGATGCACCGGTGTCAACTTTTATGAATTCCTTTCAATTGTCAGTCCCATTACATATCCCAATGGGGTATGGAGATGAGAAGCAGTCAATTTAGAAGAGAAGAATACTATAATCAATCGCACCTGTTTCCCGCAGCAAGCATTTTATTATGAAGCGGTATAAACTAAATAATCAATTTTCTACTAAACATAATGGAATACCTCTCCATATTATAGAAAGCTTCTTGTTGTTTTCCAGCTGATGGCTTAGGTTCAAGGGGACAGATAGATAATCTGAACAATGGTATTGGCACAACAATGTTCAAAATAATAACTTATGTCCATGGAATAAATTATTCACATTGTAAGCAAAATGGAAGGAAATGACAAATTTAGGCAGGGTGCTAGAAGAATTTTTGCACTACTTGACCTGTCGGGCAAGTGGTTTTTCAAATCACTTGCCCAATTATCAATTTCTTTCGCCCAAAACATAAGAACAAACAAAAGCAGGTGCACACACATGTTCAACATGAAATTTGGTTGAGCTGTCACTGGGTGACTTCAAGTACGGTGTGCGGTGTTGGTGTTGGTGTTGAGGGAGCAGATCGGCCCGTGAACCGAGCTCCAACATCGCTGGTCGGTTCACAGAAGCGATACGATCGCCGTATCGATCGCTCAACACCAGCCACGATACCGAGTGACGTCACTCGCGCTCGCCAGGCGCTCGCACAAAGCCCCGTGAAAAGCTCGACGATAAAACAGTTTTCGGTCCGAAATTCTCAAATTATTCAACTCTAAATCATACAAATCGTGTAATCCTTTTCAAAATCCAGAAGAAAAAATATTGCCTTCCAAAATTAAGTATTTGGTTTTAGTTTTTATTTGCAAATTTCACTGTAAAGTTAAATTAACCACCGACATGTCACGAGTTTTCGGAGCAAAATTGCTACTGTTCTGTGAGTGGAAAACAAATTATGCATGATTTCAACACCAACACCAACACCGAACTTGAAGTCGCAATTTTCCCTAGGGATTGGTGTTGAGAGATGGGAAAATTGCACGTGAATCGGCAACACCGTCCGCGATCCTCGGTTCAGCGGACGACATTCAACACCAGCAATCAACACAAACTACCGGAAATACGTCAGAATCTTGCGAGGTCAATCCCAACACCGACAGACTTCAGGTTTGGTGTTGCAGCTGGTGTTGGTGTTGCTGCAACACCAACACCAGCGCTCAACACCGTAATTGAAGTCACCCAGTGAAGTTGATCAAATGATAGATTTTGCAACTGGAGTCTCACAAAGAATTCATTAATATAATTTGCACTCTAGGACTTTAAAACCAATACTCGGGCAAGTGATGATTTCATTTACTTGCCTGCTGGCTCAAATTTGTTGCCCCGGGCATTCGGGTGTGTGGGTTTGTAGCGCCCTATTAGGTTGGCACCTATACCGATGAATCAAATGATAGTTTGAGTAAGGGACTGTATTTCAAGTCTAACATACCCATCTGATATCCTAGCAACCTCAGACAAGAAATCCTCCGGTAGTCGGGTGTCTTCCAAGGAAATCTTCTTCCGCTCTTTCTGTAACTTGAGAAGTTTGTCTCGATTTCTCCTCTTCTCCCTCGCTCTTTCTTCCGTTCTACAATCAGAAATAAAAGTTAACTTTGATAAGAGCCGAGTTTACTTCTTGCACTGAGAAACAAATTTGAAATCATCATCATCATCCCTATTAGGGGATGTTTTACCACTGTGAGTTTGCATTAGTTTTGTCAATGTACATATGTACTGTGATAATACATCCCAAGGGGCATGTGATACAAAGGCATAGAATAACGCATGGGAAAGAGTGTGTTATTTGATTTATAATATGGGTCATGTACATGTAGCTGTAAGAGTGTTTCATAATCATCAAATAATTATCATTCTTATTATTAATAGATGGAAGGAGCATCATCATCATCATCATCATCATCATCATCATCATCATCATCATCATCATCATCATCATCATCATCATCATCGTTATCATCATCACCATCATCATCACCATAACCACTGCCACCACCACCACCATCATCATCATCATAATAACCACCGTCATCATCATCATCAGCATCATCATCATCAACATTATCATCAATAACAACATCACTATCACCATCACCATCACCATCATCATCGTCATCATCCCCATCATCATAATCATAATTATCATCATCATCATCATCATCATCATCATCATCATCATCATCATCATTATCATCATCACCATCATCACCATCATCATCATCACCACCACCACCACCACCATTATCATCATCACCATCATTATAATAATCATCATCATCATCATCATCATCATCATCATCATCATCATCATCATCATCATCATCATCATCATCATCATCGGTTGGCCCATAACTTCTATTCCCAACACCAACAATAAAACAGACTCCTTTCCTCACCTCTTTGTTTGCTCCAACGCTTGTGAGATGGAGTCAAGAGCTTCTTGTCGACTGGTAGAGAAAGATACATCTTGAGGAGCATCATCATCATCGTCATCGTCACTCTCTTCAGCTTGATCCTCAACGATAGGAACTAAAAGAGGATGAAATGATCATGAAGAAATAATACAACGCAACAATGCTTAAATCAAGTGCTTTATTATTTCTGCATAATTGTCATCACAAGGCCATTAAAAATATTGTTTGGTTGTCTTGGAATGCCGTTTTAAAACAAATAATTGGTTGGTAAGAACTTTCTTTTTTTACCTGAAATAGGAACACATTTCATGGAGAGAATAAGATGCAAATGGGAGTGGAAATACAAAGAATTAATGAAATTATTTTACATATGGTATTTCACAATGTACATTTATAATTTTACTGTGATTTTTTTTTTTTATTTGATTGAAAAGTTCTTTAAAAAGAAATTTGGGTAGGACCATCTATAGAGGATCGGTTATTGGAGGGCAACCATAATTAGGTTTTACATTGCCTCATCATCGTCATCATCATCATTATTACTGTTACCATCATCACCACTGCACTACCACCACCTTCAATACTAGCATCATCAATACCAATATCATCGGCAACACCATCTTCGTCATGATCATCATCACCATCAATATCAACAACACCATCACAATACAAAATGCTTCATCTGTTATCATTCTGTTACCTCTGTCTGTTTGATGTTTCTGATTAAAGGTCTCATCATCTTCATTCCCACTCTCCTCGTTCTCCTCTCCCTCTTTAAACTCCTCCTCCTGCTCCCCATCTTTATCCATCAGCTCAACATCTTCAGCATCATCAGACTCTTGAGCCTCAGTCTCCTCTTCTCTGCTCCTCCTATTACCATTTTCACCACTATCACCATCTTCAATGCCATCATCCTTATCAACATCATCATCATCATAATCCTCATCATTATCCTCATCATAAACATCATCATCATCATCATCATCATCATCATCATCATCATCCTCCTCATTATCATCATCATCATCACCATCAACATCATCATCATCACCATCGATATCAACAACACCATCACAATACAAAACGCTTCATCTGTTATCATTCTGTTACCTCTGTCTGTTTGATGTTTCTGATGTAAGGTCTCATCATCTTCGTTCTCACTCTCCTCATCCTCCTCTTCCTCTTCTGACTCCTCTTTTTCCAACTCCTCTTCCTGGCCGTCATCTTCATCCATCAGATCGACATCTTCAGCATCATCGGACTCTTGAACCTCAGTCTCCTTTTCTTTGTGATCTATGTGTTCTTTTCTTCCTCTTTTACTGCTTCTCCTACCACGCACAGCTGTTTCTTGCTGTCCTGTATCCTCTTCTGTGATCTCTTCATCTCTATGGTTACCATCAACTGTATACTCATCAAAACTATTTTCTTCGTCAAAGACAGATTGCTCTTCTTCAATATGTTGTTTGTCTTCTGGTGATTTGTTGTTTTGACTCCTTCGTGTCTTTGCCTTTGTTTTCTTTGTCTTTAAAGGTGTGTTGATTTCACTCTCTCTGGAATAAATAAAAAGGAAGAAAAAAGTGAATCAACAAAAATGGATTAGATGAAGATAGAAAGAGAGGAAAAGAGGAAGAGAGGGTGAAAGGAGAAGATGTGTTAGAGACACATGGAGAGTACTTCTGCCTTGGTCAAAATCTTCATATAAAATCTTTCTAGATGATTTTCCCATTAAAATCTGGTGGAATAATTTTAAAGTAATTAGGCAAGCCAGGGTGGAGTTAGATGTGGCAATTGTGGAGAGGAAATTCAAAGACGAGTAGAATGGACAGAAGAGGGGTGACGAAGATGAGGTGGAGGAATGGAAACAGGCAATGAAGGGGGCATGGAGAATGAGGGAGGGGAGGTGGAGGGGTAGGATTAGGAAGAAGAGGAGGAGGAGGATCAAGAAACGCAATTGGGGAGAAGGAGGAGGGGGTCATTTTGGGTGTTTTTTCAGTGACAGTGGGAGATGAGAATTATATACAAATTGACATTAACTTTAGTTATTAACACTGTCGTTGACTGCTCAAATTGTTAAATGTGTTAATTAAAAAGAAATAGCAAGAAATTTAAATCTATTTGAAAACCCATCGTTCATAATAGGCACATACGGTCATAAATCATACTAGCCCAGCTAGGGGCAAAGCTGGACTGGAGATTAGTGCCCAGATCGCGTGCACGCGTCACACAAAAATTACAAACATCTGCTGCAGAAGTCCAAAATACACATAGGTAACCATCCATGAAACAAGACCAAAAGTGACTTTTATTAGTTACATTTTACAAACAGAGTAATGGTTTTAAATGTTATTTTCTTTCCCCTCCTTCCATATCTCAAGAAATTCATTGAAAATTTAATTGATTTTGATGTTAAAAAGTGTAAACTTGAGCCAACTTTACAAACGTTTGTTGGTAGAATCTGGTGCAAAAATCATCGCCGATGCACTACAGCACACTTCCAAAGGATTGTACACAAATTTAATACATCGCACACAACTGGGCACTAATCTCAGTTAGGAAGAGACTGATTTTGTCGGTCAAAACATCTAACGTTACAAAAGCAAATATATGACTTCAAGTATGGGAAAAGATGGGAAAAGATGGGAAAAGATGGGAAAGGAAGTGGCTAATGCAGTTTCACCCAGGAAAGTGTCAGGTCATCCACGTTACCAAACGTCGCAACCCAATTAAATCTTCCTATCAAATCCACAATACAGAGCTGCAAGCAACAGATTCCGCTAAATACCTTGGAGTGGAAATATCAAATGACTTGTCGTTT
>BQKZ01004693.1:10478-22810 GCA_036244855.1 Temnopleurus reevesii | reverse complement strand
GTGTATACAGCCACACGCGTGTATGTACAAAGTGAATAGGGGGATATAGTCTTTCATTTCAGACACCGTTTGGAAAACTAAAAAACCTCATATTTTATTTTCGTTTTGGGGATTTATTTGGGGGTTTTGATAGGATTTATCCATAAATATTATTTCAATAGAATTTTCCAAAGACTTATCGTGATTTTACATCACTTCATTCACAAGATATAAGCATTTCAATTTCTCAAGACGTGTGGCTGTATCCGATAGACACGGGTTTGGATACAGCCACACGCGTGTGGCGGTATACACAGCCTTTTAATTCTGTCCACTTACTTTTTTGCTGTTGTACCGGTCCCACTCACTGAATTTCGCGTGGTGCCACTTCTTTTACTGGTTGTGTCCTTGCGTCTTTTGACTTGTTCTTCTGCTTTTGGACTGGGTGTTACAAATCCCTGTTCTCTCTGTGCCCTTGTTTTCACCATGGTTTCTGAAAAATTCCCATAAAGCTTAAAAAATACACTAATTGCGTTGAAATTCAGGATGATTCTTCTGATCGATGGGCCAGCGTGCATGCGTCAAGTTCCTGCGGTGGGAAGCTGACAAATGAAAAATGAAATTTACGAAAGGACAAACGTGGCTTTTGTTCTCCTTAATTGCTATAAATTCATGCTTGTTTTTCAACCGAAAACAATAAACATTGAATTGAATAAAATTGAAAAGGGTATGTGTTTCTTTCTAACCAGTATCGCACTTGGATGTGGTGAAGGGTGGAAAATTTTACTTTCAATATCTCCTGTCAACAAAAACATAGTGGTCCCCAGATTTTTTATTGTTGCGCCCCTTTCCCTTTCAACATTGTATAGCGATATTCGCACCCCTGTCTACAGGCTTATACAGTAGATATCAAAAGATTGGTACGCCTTTTTTAAGAAAGTGTAAAAGGAGTTTAGAAGGAGATAGCTAAAACCATTTCATGCAACTGGTCCATGTTTTATTTGAAAAAAAGTAAAGACATCCGTATCAGCTCACATGCAATCACTAAAATTACCCTAAAACAGGAAAAGAACAAATATGCATCGCAAACATGAAGCCTACTAGACTCTCTGCTTGTCAGCCTCACACTCCCACAGAGAATTTTTCCCCTTTTAATTGGGATAATTGCATGCATGACTGAACTACGAAAAATATCCTAGAAAATGCAAAATGAAAAAGACCAAAACAAAACTTCAAGAAAGACATGTACACAAACTCACACACACAGACACACACACACACAGACACACACACACACACACACACACACACACACACACACAACCACACACCTACACACACAGAGAGAGACACACACACGCACACACACACACACACACATACACATTGACACATAAACACAACCACAATAAGGCAAACAGATGCCACACACACCAAGCATTATTCATTATTTTTCAACATTTCTTGAACAATAGCATGTTTTGTGGAATGTTCACTGTGTATTTGACATCCAAAAGGGAAAATTCACAGCTCATAATCCTAATTGCCCCTCCCAACCCCCAGTTGTGGGGGAGGGGGTCTTTTTCAATGTTTTGCACAATAATAAGTCTGCAGATTGCAATATTCTTGATTGAAAAAGAACTTTATTGAATAATTTCTACAAAAAGTCTGATTTGTGCTAAAGGTAGGTTCATTAATAATTCTACGTTGTAATATATTCACTAGTCTGCACAAGGGAAGGGGACCGGTCCCTCCCTTCCCTTAATTGTTCCAATTTACGAGCAAACTCCTAAAATCTCTATGCTCTACTTCTAAAAAAAAAAGAGGAAATTTTTATATTAATCTGATTTAATAAATCTGATTTATATAACATTTCGTACATTAAGGATTGGGACAAAGTAAACAAATTCATTCACATTTCACAATAACTACATGCTCACAAAAGAAAGTCCCAGGCGGAACTCTTGTTCATCATTTTTCTACGGAATAAAAAGGATGAACATTTCTTTTGTGTCCATGTACCTATTGTTAATGCTTGAATGGATGATGTTTACCTTGTCCCAGGCCTTTTTCCCTTCAGCTCACAATCCCTATTCATAGAAAGACCTGGTTTAGGAATTTAAAAAAAAACACAGAAACATAGAACAGCAAAAATAAAATTGAGAATTTGATTGAAAGAGGGGGCTAAAGTCCATTTGGAAAAAGGCCCAGAGTCACGTTCAAAGAAATCCGTCTACACTGCCATCATGCTTGCNTACCTATGCCCTTGGATACATCGTTTAATTTTGCTATTCATCGATCAAGGGTAATATAGGGAAGATATAAAAAGAACAAATACAGAACATGGACTTTGGTAATTATAGGGAAGGTAAAAAAAAAAGAACAGATATATAATATGGTTTTAGGTCATTACATCTTTGTAGGTATATGCAAATATAAACAAAATAAGATGATATTATTTAATTGAAAAATTCAAATTACTAATCAAGCAGTGTTATGGGGGGAGGTCTTTTTCAATGTTTCACACAATAAAAAGTCTGCAGATTGCGATATTCTTAATTGAAAAAGAACTTTATTGAATAATTTCTACAAAAAGTCTGATTTGTCCAAAAGGTAGGATCATTAATTCTACATTGTAATATATTCACTAATCTGCACAATCCCTTAATTGTTCCAATTTATGAGCAGAAATTCTGGTTTGATTACAGTTGAATTCTAGAATTTCTATGCTCTACTTCTAAAAAAAGAGGAAATTTCCTATCAATCTGAATTAATAAATCTGATTTATCATGTCCAAGTATATAACATTTGATACATTAAAACATACAATCACAAAATAGTATACAGTAGCTAACAGTATAAAGGAACTACAAACAAATATTTTACTCGTACATTTTACCAAATGCATTTTAATACCCCCATCCACTAAACAATAAAAACAATAGGCTGGTTTACAAATAGATTCAAATGTATGCATATTTCTTGCCAATGGCCATAGTTCATGTGGTATTTCTTAAACCTGTTACTAACAATATAACCGCAATTCATGGAATCCATCGCACAAACATTACTTGTTGCTAGCCTTGGGCACGCTTTAGGATTGTCAAGAACAACCTTGGAGTATAGAGAATGCATAAAATTTGAATCTATCAGTAAACCTACATCAGTGTAAGCAGAAAGGACACTAGGGATTGAGACAAAATAAACAACTTTAATCTAGCATTCACAATAGCTTCATCATCACAAAAGAAAGTCACAGGCGGAACTCTTGTTCACCATTCTTCCACAGAATAAGAGGGATGAAATTTTTTTTTTTTGTCCATGTACCTATTGTTAATGCTTGAATGGAGGTTGTTTACTTTGTCCCAGGCCTTAGTCCCGTCAGCTCATAGTACCTATTCATAGAAAGACCTGGTTTAAAAGGAATAACAAAAACACAGAAATAAAGAGCAATAATAAAATTGAGAATTTGATTGAAAGAGGGGGCTAAAGTCCATTTGGAAAAAGGCCCAGAGTCACGTTCAAAGAAATCCGTCTACACTGCCATCATGCTTGCATCGTTTGGGAGAGGCAGGGGCTTGAATCCCGCCTCCTGGGTTATAGTTAGTGGGTGCCAAATTGAGGTAAAAAGGCCACCAAACCTTATCTGATGACTTTTTTTTGCATGTTAGCCACCTCACCTGGGGTGCCCAATTGACTGAGGGGCATAACATTTTAGCTTATCACTTTTTTGCTTCCTTTCTCTCGTCAGCCTCCCGGGGATGCAATGAGAGGAACAGAGCGCAGATGGAATGTAATTTACATTTTTTTCTTTGCCTTTCAAATCCTCGAAGGAGCAAGTTTAAAATCGCCTGGGTGCCCGTGGTCTTCAACGTCTGGGTACGGGCAGGGCCATAAATTTTAGATGGATGAATAATAAAGTTACCTCTAAGAGCGAAAGAATAATGGCTTGAAGGCAGAAAATGCTATGCTATTATCATTATTTATTCTTCTTCCTAGTTGAAGCAAAAATGTTTTAAATGGTTTTAGACCATCTTTCAATCACTGGTATTCAATTGATAAGGCACTGTATTTGTGTCCAATAGAGAGTATTTCAAGAGGTATCAAACCCTGATTAAGTATGCTGCCAGAGTACAATGATGAACATAAGTGTGAAAGCTTGAGGAGTCCTGATTGAACATGATTCAACACAACTCTTTGTTCACTAAAAGCTAACTACCCCCTGAAAATCATGGTCAGTCGGAGCTTCTATGTGATTTGGGCTTTATCCATGGCCGTGCTTTGAATTTTCAAATTTTCAGCAATCCCCGAAATATGCTGACTTTGCAAAGCATCTCTGAAACCATGGACAACAGTTCCTTGTTAATGTTCGATATGTAGACAGAATTTCAACAAAGTTTGACAGTCAGTCTTTCAGTTTTCCACGTGATTTTTCCACATCGAGTTTACTCAAACTTTCACAACCTAATCGTCTCTGTTCACTGAAATTACATCGGTGAAAAGAATTCCTCTTTTAAAAATAGCCATAACATCACAAAATATTTACAGTTTTAACATTTGATTTACATACGGTATATCACTTAAATAATCAATATCAAATTAAACTGGATTTACTGGCAAGCTAGTGACCAATTGACCAGTATGATTATTCATTCATAATTTTTTTTAGATATACATCCAATACTGATTTATGATATAATTCAAACTTGAATACTCTCAGAAATTCCAGAGGAGATGAAGCATAAATATCACAAAATTTTTACTCATTTCTCAATAGAAAAATCATGCATTTACACGAAGAACGAAAAATATCCCTCAAATGCATTGATCGTAGCAGCATTCAATAGTATTTCATTATATTCTATTCAGAATCATGTGAGATACAAAAATATCACTTTTGTTAACTTCTGTAAAACTAAAAATGTAATAATCTCTGGTGTCATTCTAAATGTAAATATCACAAGTAACATTTTCAAACATTGTATTAACAGAAATTAACTTTCATGTTACTTTGGGAAATATAATACAGAAGTTCCCATTAGCCTGAACTATAAAATTAAGCGTTTTAGTACATTTACGATGTCACATTTGGCAATTTTTTGTGGACAGTGCATCCGTGCTGGAGTTGCAAAGAGATCGATGTATGAGGGCGTGTTGGTCAAAAGTTGCAATTGATCGCAAGTTGCAGTTGCATTTGGAACACGCCGATCACATTCACTGTTTCATGCGCATCTTGTTAGAAGCGCATACATGTGTAAATGAAAATGCGCGATACAATTCACAACTGAATTGCAGTTGATGTGCGATCAATTGCAACTTTTGAACAACACCCCCTAAGACCATAAAATAATGGATTGTCAAATGTTGATGCACATGCCCTGTGAGAAGCAAGAAAAGGGCCTGGGGAACAGTAATCAACATCCATTCAAGCATTAATGATAGTTAGATGGACACAAAAGAAATTTCCTCCCTTTCTTATTCTGCAGAAAAAATGTTGAACAAGAGCCGCACCTGGCACTTTCTTTTGTGATCATTAAGCTATTGTAAATGACTGAATGAAGTTTGTTTAATTTGTCCCAGTCCTTTGTCCCTTCTGCTCACAGTGATTGGCTCATTGTGAAACAGTTTTGTATGGCTGTTTTTTCTTTTGGAAAGAAATAAAAACCAATTTGGATGTGAGTATCAACCTGTCCAAAATACCCAAGCAGTCATAGAAAACAAAAGGATTGTACTGATTTTTATCATTTTCAAGTATTTACTTGGTCTGTAGAGTGTATTATGTTCTAAGTGTTATAGATTATTATGCATCTCTTTTTCTGATGATCATCAAAGTGACACCACTAAAAATCCTTTTCAACTCTACCATATGTCATGAAAACTCATAAACATTCCTTTTTGGGAGTTATACATTTATGGTGTTAGGTGTAAGACTCTCATTATTGTATTTCCTCATGCAAACCTATTACGAATTCAATATAATTGCAAGCATCATTGCCATATGCTGGGGACAAAAAATCAATACTGATTGCTGATTGTAAGTCCAAATTGGTGGGTATCACAAATACAACAAAAATAATTCTACATAAAAATACCCTACTGCTACAAACATTTATGCAGTAATACCATTCAATACTGATCATCGATCTGAAGTCCAATTTGGTGGGTATTACAAATAAAACAGAAATTATTAAATGAAATATGTGGCGCATCTACTAACATATATTTGGTGATGCCTTTAAATTCTGATTATTGCGATTGATTGTCCAATTTTGTGGGTATTACAAATAAAAAAGAAAGTAATTTTAAATAAATACCCTACGCCTCTACAAAGATGTACATTATGCAGTAATACCATCCAATACTGATCATTGATCCGAAGTCCAATTTGGTGGGTATTACAAATAAAACAGAAATTATTTTAAATAAAATACGTGGGGCATCTACTTAAATATATTTGTAATGCATTTAAATTCTGATAATTGCGATTGATTGTCCAATTTTGTGGGTATTACAAATAAAAAAAGAGAAAGTAATTTCAAATAAATACCCTACGCCTCTACAAACATGTACATTGTGCAGTAAATACCATTCAATACTGATCATTGATCTGAAGTCCAATTTGGTGGGTATTACAAATAAAACAGAAATTATTTTAAATGAAATACGTGGCGCATCTACTTACATATATTTGGTAATGCCTTTAAATTCTGATAATTGCGACTGATTGTCCAATTTTGTGGGTTTTTACAAATAAAACAGAAGTTATTTCAAACAAAATATTCTCGGCCGCTACAATACCCTTCAATACTGATCATTGATTTTAAGTCCAATTTTGTGAGGAATACAACATAAATTACAGAACTTTGGCATATAAACATGGAACATACAATATCATTTCGACATACATGTACACGTACATGGTTGAATAGAATAGCAAATATAGCTTTGGTCATTATAAAGCCAATACCAGGCTTTTACTGTCCAATATCCTTGGTCATATATAAATCTCAAATATTGTAAACTGTCAAAGATTACATTCCAGAGTAAAGTAAATGTGCATGGAAAATTCGTCTGCGAAAAATCACAAATAATAACACAATTCAATTCAATTTGATCATTTCAAACATAATTCACTCATATAAATGGGAAGTTCATCCAAGATATTTAACCATTTCTATAAAAGAATGATTCAAGGAAATTGCTGTTAACATTCATGGGGAATAAAAAAAAAAAATGTACACTGTACATGTACATGTAACTTTGGGGTGAATTGAAAAATTCTATGTACAGTATGAATAGAGAGCTAATCATACATGTACATGATGTCACCAGTGCTTTAGATGTGTAAGGCCCCGGTCACATAGAGGCCTAGAAGCAACACGATACAACATGACTCTTTGTTAATTCACAGTTAGCTGCCTTAGAACAAAGAGTCACATGTTGAATCGTATTGCTTCTGGGGCCCTATGTGACCGGGGCTTAAGATGGTTTAATTTCCTTATTCCTTTTAATAATCAATTTTGATACTCCTATTTTTGTTCAAATCATTCTTTTATTGCAATGGTAAAATGTTGAGGTTCAACTTCCCTTTGAAACATTTAAATTAATCTATTGCAATAATGTTTAGAATAATCAAAGATAATAGGACAAAAACACCTAGACCCAAAAAGGTAGTGTCACCTTTTAGCGACATTTTGATATCATCTGTAAAACCAGACGTGTAAATTGTAGCGATTACACAAAGAAAGATCTACATAAACATATACTATAAATGTTTAACTTACAATCGATTGCATTTTGGGAAATTGAATGTACAGCAAAAAGACTTTTTTGTTCTTATTTGACACATAATTTCTTTATCAAGTGTTATCTTAATAAAAATAGAACCATTTGGGAGGGCTGGAATAAAGATGTTGCCAATTTGAATATCTATAATTCCAGATTGATTTCCCCTACTCGCATCTACACTGTATTGTACCAAATGTCTGTCCATCGAAGGGTTAAATGACAATGATGATTAGACATTTTTTGAGTATTTTGGAAACATCAAAATACAGCATATGCTTAAAAACTAATTTACCTATTCAGGACAGGGATTATTTTAGAGCTAAATCAAATCCCTATTTTTCCTTTAAATTGGCAGCACAAACAGTTTAAATTCTTTTGTTAGAGCATTTCAATTAAGTACAATGTTGCCAAAATGAATCTTTATTCATTCAAATGCATTAAAAAGATAAAAGTTGCCAAAATGCATGAAAAAGAATGGTTTTTAGACATTCATTTGGTTGCCAATTTAAGGATCTATGACAATTCTAGTTTTTACACACACTCTATTTTCATTTTAGAAATTTCCTGTGCCAAACAGCAAATAGTTACACAATAACAATGATCAGGTTTTGTGTAGATTTCTTCTCTTTCTGCTCATGCATCTTGTACGATTTTTAGAGTACTAAATCAAAAGTTGTTAAACCCAAACACAAAACGTGTTCAATCTTCCTGAAAGGGTTGTTATCACATGGGAAATCTAGGCGATTTTGGAATTAAAATGCGGCTTACAATAAAAGGAGGTTCAGTTTGTACTTGAAAATGTTACCACAAGTACGTTGCTGTGAGCAGAAGAGACAAAGGAATTGGAAAAATATAAGTACACAGCATCATTCAAACTTTACAATAGCTTTATGATCATAAATGAAAAATAGAACCCTGTTCATCAACTTTACAGGTGCAACACCCATTCATCATTTCTCCACAGAATAAGAGGGAGAGACATTTCTTTTGTGTGCAGCTTGCTATTGTACATGCTTGAATGGAAGATGCTTACTTTGTCCAAACCTATTGTCTTTTCCGCTTACAGTGAGAAACCTGAAATATATGTAAATTATCATATCAAATGAGTCGAAATCATGCCAACATACAGCATAACATACATACTCTTGCATAATTTTTTTGGCAATATAACCATTTCCATGAGATATATTTTGTGCTAAATTTGATACTAAAATATGCCACATTAATAGTAAAACTATACAATATTATGAGCTTGTAGTACACATTTAAAACATTCAAGTTTACCTAAATTTTGAGAAATAATAGCTGTATCGTGTATCATTAGATAAATAGGCTAGTGTTTGGGTTGTTTGGTGACTGACGTCAATATCAAAACATCCCAAGTTGAATTGTTAGAAAGAGATCTGATATAACAAATATTTGATGTACAGTCTAACCTGTCTACAGAGGCCACTACAAGGGAAACAGAAAAAGTGGCCACTGTAGACAGGTGGCCTCTATAGACAAGTTCTATATCATGCATTTTCACCAGGAGGAAATCGATTTCAGTGGCCACTTTAGACAGGTGGTCACTATAGACAGTGGCCACTATAGACAGGTTTGACTGTACATGTAAAGAGGTAACAAATCTGGTCCCACCTCTTCATAACTTATTGTTTACTGCCACAACAAGGCATTTCTGATGGTCCCACGTACCTCGTTATACTGATTTTCGCTGTAGCCAAATTACTACCATAGACTAATGCACTATAAATGTCAATATCAATTCAGCCAGTGCAATATAGTTCACCCAATACATGGTTAGAAACATCTCGGCAGTGGCTAGTCTTGGATATGTGTGTTTAGCTCCCTCCTGACGCCCCTCCGCTCCACACCCTTTTGAGACAAGACCCCCTACCACCCCCCTCCCCCTCCCCCAGCAGCTGGTTTAGACTAGCGCTACTATTCATGATTGATTGATGATGTGCAACAGCTTGCGGCCTTGGTGAAATTTCCAAATTGTGCGACATATTGCAACAAAATAAGCACATAGGACTTCCCATGAAAGGGGAACCCACCCCCGAAAGCTTGAGCAAAATGGGACAATCGCTTCACAGATTAAGAATTTCAAATGTCCAATGATATCATAATATCTGCCACTGATGGGGATCCTGGCGATCGACAATTTGGCAAAATGTGTGAAGTACTAGCGGATAACTTTTCATTCACTTTGTATAATAACATAGAAATTTTGAAAATAAACTAAAATTTAAAACGGGTTCGACACGATTCTTTCCAAAATACATCCAGAATCAATAAAGGCATACTACTGTATGCTCTGGCAAAAAGACAGTAGTTTGATGACTATTCTGGAAAAAAAAAAGAAAATATGAAAATTGGTTCACAGAATGAATAAGAAAATATCTGATCTTCAAAGTTGCCAATTGCATGTTTCCCCATCAGTAGGAGGATCGTGATATCGTTGACAATTTAAAAATGTATTACTTTTTAAGATTGTTCGTTTAAATTTTCAGTTTGGTCATTTGATTTTTCATAGATAATTCCAGGGATTGGTATTCCCTTTATGTCAGCCATATTCTAAATATTATACACAGATACTATACAGTGTAACCTCCTTATATCAGATAGAGATCAGATATATCAATACAATGATGATGTAACAAAGTAGAATAAATCTTGGTGAATATACACAACTAAAATAGAGAAAATTACACAAAACTATGCACTGTTTATTAAAATGGAATTAAAGAATGACTCTAGTATATAAAGAATGATTCCAGTATCATTCTACTATCAGTATAATTCTACCATAATTATTCTAGTAGTTTAGTATATTTCAATGATCTACTGAAGATTGCACGATCAGTTGTCCAATTAACACACAAAAAGCACTACAATGTAGGTGCATATCAAATATTTGGTATAAATTCATTATTTGTTCTACGTTGACCTTGCTATTTACAAGATATGGTGAGACTTTGTGAAAATCAATCATGTTTATTGCAGAAAATCCATAGGTAACATATTGATGTCCAATGGTAACAGCTGGTTCTGACTTGAATAAACATTTGGTCATATTTTGTATACACGTACATGTACACGCTATGCCCTTACTGGCAGTCTCATATCAAAGGGTACCCCATCCCTTGTATTACCGTGCTTTTGTATGATGAAGAAAAGTCAGACGAACAAACTGAAAATTTGAGCAAAAACAGTAAATCTGTTCAAAAGTTATGAAATTTTCAAATTCTCAATAATATCTCAATCCCAGCTGCTGATGGGGATCCGTATGATATGTAACTTTGAAGGAATCTGTGATGTCAAGTCTGACAATTATCTATTCCCTCTGTATGCAAAATTGTACATTTTCTTCTTAAATTTTTTTTTTTCGGTAAGTTAACAAAATGTTGGCTCTCCGCTTGAGTAAAACAGTACGCTGATGATGCCGATCACATCGATCCCCATCAGCGGTAGTGATGATCACATCTCGTGAGTTTGAGAATTCATAACTTTTCAACAGATTGTCCGATTTTGCTCAAATTTTCACTTTTTTTCTTTGTTCAATGAGAACACGTTAATTCCAGGGTAGGTTCTCCTTTAATGCTCATCAATATCGCATTGAACATAATTTAATTTCAGCTTAATACATAATAATAAATCCAAACCTTGGACTTCAAATTCATCTAAAAGTGATTCAAAAGTAATTATGACCCATTCAAACCAAGATTTACATGCAAAAAAAATGCATACTGGTCTAGTGCGCCCTACCACAAAAATCCTATCCAACTCTTTATTTTATTTTTTTTTGCTTTTTTTTCTTGCTTTCAATCACAAGTTAGTTTACAAAATATGTAAAAATCTTTTAAAAACTTCTAAAAAGGGAATGTAAAAGAACAAAAAATCCCAGCTGACCAAATGTCCAATGACCTACCCCTTATTGAAATGTAAAATTTTTTGCCTTCATTGTAAAGCTTGTCAACTTCGAAGGATGTAATTTATTTAGACAAGAATGAGATATTTCTGACATGAAAATAGCAAATTGGTTCAAAATATCCTTGCCCTGGTCTGAAGGGCAGGGGCAATGTCTATGTATTAAATTCTTTGTTTTTCTGGTAATTATTCGACTTAAATTCCAAAATTCTTGACAAGTGTGTATTTGGACAAAAGAGAGATCTGTATAAAAGTAAGCTGAAAAAGGAAGGTCTAACCATGGAATTATAAGGCAACATCCATGGCCTGTCCGTTTCCCAGAGTATTGAGTCTAGGGTTTCAGATTCATTTGAAATTGATTAGAAGACTTGTGACAAATTCAAACAAATCTTAAAGGGGAATTACACCCAGACAATAATGTACTGTCAGTAAATGAAGAAAAATCAGATGAACAAACTGTGAAAATTTTAGCAAAATCGGATAATCCGTTCAAAAGTTATGAATTTTCAAAGTTATTATTTCCACTTGTGCTGGGCATCCTTAAATTGGCAACGTATAGCCAATTAGCATAATCTGTGATGTCATACATGGAGAACTCCTCATGCACTTTGTATATAAATTTATTGAAAATGGAT
>BQKZ01004692.1:21397-38952 GCA_036244855.1 Temnopleurus reevesii | reverse complement strand
TAAAAACGGTATGCGCAGGCATAACAAATTTGGTCTCAAAAGTTGCGTGATACTTGAAAATGGAAAGTCATAAAATAATGTGATAATAAATGTTTGTATTATTGAGATATTATGCGAAACATCAAATAGTGGCAAAATACAGTCACAAAATGGTCACACAGCCCTCCATTGAGTTGTGTAGTTAAGGAGGGACTAAAAACTGGAGATTTCGTAAACATTAAACAGCCATAATTATGCTAATCCTTTGTCAAAATTAATGATCTTGGTATTATTTTACATGTATTTTTCATGCTCTTTCATTTCATATAGGCCTACCTTTCAAGATGAAATAATAGATTTTATTTTTTTGTTCACGTACCTACAATCATTGATCACATTATACAACCTCTACGGTCTACCATTTTGCAAAGAAGAATGTCTATTATTTCTGTCTATGCCTTTAGTCTATGGCATGGAAATCTCTTCTTCTTCTTCTTCCGATGCGAGTACATTCCTCTGCCTCTGGAGCTGGATCTGGAAAGAGTAATATCGTACTTCTTGAATCTTGCCTTTCTTGTCAACACTTTTATCACAGAATCTCCAGGGGGTCCAACATATATATTTTTTTAATCTTTTAGAAAAAAAATTAACTGGAAGTTTAAAAAAAGAGCCTGTGTTATAAGGTATGCTATCTTTTCTACATAATTCTTCTTTGTGAATTTCCTATATATATATATAAATTAACATACCCTACACAGTTTACATCATGTGGGGCATGTTTTTCAGCATTAAATCAAATTAGTTCATAGTCACTCAAAAGGCCTTACCTGCTTCATACAAAAATTGGGGGAGTTGAGTGGTTTTACCACTCCCAGTTTCTCCAACAATAACTAAAGATCTATATTTGTGGATTGACTCCAATACATCATCTTTGAAACCGCTAATCGGCAGCAAGTTTCGGTCCATGGAGGCCGCCATTTTATTCGTTTGTTCGTGCAAAACTGATCCTCCACTGATTTATTGTATACGTTCATCCATGGAAACCGGCGGATGCTTATCTTGATCGGAGCTCATTTGCATGAGTAATTGATTGGTATCTCTTTGCATAATTTAGACATTTTTACATGTACATTTTAAATATTTCGGCTTTATTTTATCTTTTTATAAACTTTGGTAAATTTTTCAAGCCTGTATATGCGAAATAATCGTTTGGATAACGATATGAAATTAGAACTTTTTTACACACTCGTACGAATCGCTATATTTACCAAGAGTGACGCGTTTCCCCTAGCTACCAAAGGTTGTGTACGATAGTACACACCGTATCGACCGTCAGGTGTATTTTCGGCGTGCAGACTCTATTATACTTTCTCAATGTAGCCCAGCGTGGAACGACGCATAATAAATCAATTATATCTGCCGTACCATCTCCAATATAATTTTACGCTTGTTGAATTACTTGGATATTTTCGCTTTTCAGTGATAACTGCTTGGACCATATTACAAGATGTCGTCCCAGGATGTTATCAAGAGCACAGCTAAGAAATTGTGAGTAAAATATTATTCTGAAATTAATTAGATTGTGACTCGATATATGATTCTTATGAGATTGAGACTTGACCAAGGATTTGACCTTAATAATGTTTTGATATCATGTTGCCGCGCTGTCTGGTAAGGGTGTCCATGGCAAAACATTGATTAAACTTTATGTTGACTCTATGTTGACATGAGTAACAGATGTTAGATTTAACACGGTTTATAATTGAATTTTATTGATAAAAATTGATTCTGAACATATCCTGGGTTTGAGATTCACATAACTTTATATGAAATGAAATACAGTGCATATCCTATGATATATATATTTTTATGTTATAAATGAAAATCATTGATATACTTATTTATTCATATCTATATAGAAAGTGACTGGAGGATGATTAGAATTTATAATTATATATATATGCAAGGCAAGCAAGTGAACTATTGAAAACTTATAGCTTTTATATCGTGACAATTAGTGGGTGTGGCATCAAAATAGATCAACTATTAGGTCCATGTTTTATCTTCTTTCTTTAGTTCAGATGAATAACTGCAAACCTTATTTGTTTATTCTAATGCAGTGTTGGTATATTCATTATCATTTGTTAAATCTACACTTTTATTTTTTTTTTCTCAACAAAATATACCTGTAGACCTAGTATGCCCAAAGCTACATTAACAAAAGAACAAATTTTTCTGTGATCAAATCATACACATACATATAATGTCCACCCAGGGCGTTAATTTCCTTCAGCAAGAAATTCTCAACCCAGGTGAGGTGAATGGGTACCTGGTAGGAAGATTTATTCCTTGAAACGCCAATTGCGCTGCATGGTGGCTGCCGGGCTAAAGCCAGGGTAATAATGCTGCAATTGTAGAGCGCTTAGGGAATTCTCATGAAGAGTTGATAAGCGTTATATAAAAGCCGTTTATTATTATTATTAATTTGTAATAGTTCAATGTCTTTTGTGAATATGACCCAATTTGTAAATTCTCTCTCTCTTTTTTTCTGTATCTTATAGGAAATATTACATGGAGGTGAAGCGTTTGGAGGATGCCTTTGATCTGTCTGGACCAGATAAACCTCAGAGGCATTACCCTACTCTCAAACCAGTAAGTATTGTACTCTGTACCCAGGTTTCACTCTTGTTTTAATTGATTTTGATATCAAAATGATATTCGTAAAGTAACATTGCTTATACTACTAATTATAATTGCAGTAAAATAATACTCGGCCTAATAGTGGAAATGATGAGGGTGGTTATGATTATGATATAATTGCCAACAATTTCTGAAATAGGTAATATTACAATAATATTTTTGGGGGAAATTTACACTCTCCAGGTAATTTGATGACATTCTTCAACGATCAACAAACAGACCTAAATGTATGATAATTTCTCTCATACTCCTGCAATTTATCAATTAAAAAAATGTTGATTTTTTTGTCCAATGTGTTTTGTATTATTTTAATTAAATTGTTAAATTGTTATGTTAAGACGATTTCGTGACAAAATTTACGTTTTAATTTGCAGCGGCCTACTCTTCTCTATGATGGTCTCCATGATCGTTCACTCAAACACTACTTCAAAAGCCCTGAGGTCAAGAAACACATGACACAAATGAGACCCAGACCAAGTGCCATGGCAACCGAGGATAAAGTCAGGTAAGTTGAAAGCAACTTGAACTAAATATTTCAGTAAATTTTAATTATTAATTTTCTGTGTTTCTGTTTTGTGATAGTATTCTTGTGCCAAATTAACTATGCTATTCACTCAAGGTGCATTGGAAAATCAACATCAAGTATTTTTGAGAAATGAGATGAGAAGAAACATAATTATTTTCCAGTATTGTTTTGCCTGTGTCATGGGAAATATTATCCAGTTTTAAGTACTCTGTGTGAAAATTTTCTGCATTGTTCTTTTAGGATTGTGTGAAAAATGGAGAGCTGTAAGGACGTTTTCCATTTTAATTGTTTCTAATATAACCATATAAGATTATCGAATGTACTTACATGTACATATATATGATGTTGATATTTTGTATCTCCTCTTTACGACCAATGTACTAATTTTGAATATATTTCAATTATTCTACAGACGTGATGTCGACAAATACATGAATAAGACACAGTACACGGTAAGTTATTCCTGTAAAAATGTTCCTCATGGCGGGATAATACTTTGAAACAAATATTACTTTGGGAATATGATATGCAATCTATTTAGATATCAGATTATCTGTTTTGCCTATGTGTTTTTATATCTTGTCTTCCCCTTTCATTTGATTCATTTTTATCGGTTATCAACAAATAGTTCAGTATTTGAAAGGCTTAGATCAGTACTGTATATATAAATGCATATATGTGTTCTGATTAGAAGTCACTCTAGTAGGCTGAGTGCTAATATTGAGTTGTAAAGTGCCTCTTACAACAACCACAGTTTTTAATGCAGATTATGCCTAGTTCCGTGATGGTGTGATTTAATGGGTTTTGAATTACTAAAGGTAATAACACATTAGGTTTTTGATTGATCACCCACAGATAGTCAAATTTTAGATTTGATAGAATATTGAATGAACCCATTAACTCCAAAATTTTGTGGTATCCATCATAGTCTTTGTGCAAGGAATCCTTTCTTTTAGTAGTCAATGGATTAAGTCAGTTACATGTACGTGTATACACTGAATTTTGCTGTTATCATCATTATTTCTAAGTTAAGCTATGCGAGCCATCAACTTTGCTTCAAAAATATAAGAAATCAATGCATAGTGTATGAATATATGTCTTTATACTTTCATTTTTCACATCAGAACCCATATTCTACAATCGTCAGACCAAGGGATGCCGCCCCGAAGAAGAGGCGGAGTAATTTCCGAGGAGGTCCTCTCATGATGAGATCTAAACATGGTCCTTATCTCTCTAAGGGAGAGACGGAACGATTGGTTAATACTGCCACCAAACTCCTTGTTGCATCCGTAAGTAGCTTTCCCATCAGCTTGATTTTCTAACAGCAGCTCTTGTCGTACAGGATATTAACACACAACCAGGCATGATAGATTCAGACAAGGCCATCGTATGCAAGGACATTGAGATCGTATTGACAGTCTCCAATGCTTATTTCATTAACCTTGATGATTTGTTATGCATTTTTTCTCATTTGATTCTATTATGTAGTGATATATTGAAACTGAAATTGCCATTTGAAATTATTAAATGTGAGGACTGTTTACTGAAAATTTTTCATATTTGTGAGTTATTGCACACTTGCACATTTACTCTTTAATGTTTGATGTATGTTCATAGATACTAATAATCCAGGAACAGATCCTGGATCGGCCAATGAATTTGGGTTATTTTCTTGTCTTACTCTTTTTATTGTGTCTTCAATAATAATATCTATCTACACTGTAAAAAATCAATATAATATTGTGGCAGCAGTGGGATTACATTGAAAGCAACATTATGAAATTATTTTTAATATTTTTTTCATATTCACAGGAGACAATCCCTATTGAGAATGGCAAGAAGAACAAGAAATACTCTGCTAGGGTAAGACCAGTTTTATTATGTATACATGTTGTAAACAAATTGATTTCTTCATAGTTTTTTCCACAAGCCGAGTGTAGTTTTACATTTTGAAATATTTGCTTCTATTCATCATATACTCAGGCCCTGATATACTCATTTTGTGCTTTATCTGTACTATTTCCAGCTGATAGTGAAATCAATATAATTAATTTGTACAGTTTGTATGCGTTTCTGAATTCCGATATCAACATGATATTTGCAGACCTCTAAACCCGTGTAACAGGTAAAGAGGAATGATTTGCTGAAAAGAGAGAAAAAACAAGTTTCCCATAGGAATGTGTACTTGAATTATCAAGAAAAATTTAGTACTTAATTCTAGAAATGTAAATGCTTAATATTGTGAATGAAATGATAACGTTACTGCGATGTTTGTTTGACTATTAGGTTTATGCTACGCAGATGGGACCAGGAGGAAGCCTACCAGTGATCGACTCTTCCGCTACCTACCCACCCAGACGGCCAGATAGGCCCAGGTCTAATTACGGGATTAGGCCCAAGTCTGCGATGGACCACAGGCCAAAGACCTCTCGAGGATTTAGACCACAATCAGCAGTCTTCAACCCCAGCACAAAGCGTTATGGGTATGTTTCTGGATAGTTGAGATTATGTCCTTCAGTGTATGTGGAATGTTGTGCGTAGCCCTATGTCATTTCAAAATGACTTGTGTCCATTGATTAAAGTTTTAAAATGATTTGTCTGTTTCAAAGTTCATGATTGTTGGACTTGGATAGTTCTCCTTCAGTATTCACTTTTTCTTTATCCCTAGCAGTGTGAAATACAAAGGATGATTAGCCTTCTAAACCTCAGGAATAGCCCCCGATCTCCCAAAAGCCCCTGCAGAACATATTATTGCGTCTGTTTTCAGGAAGAAAATGCAAAAAGAGCCCTTGTAAATGATTTTTCACTTTTTTGCCCTGGTCCCTAGGATGACCAATACAGGCATATATGACTTCATTATGTAGGTTAAAGTTTAAGGGAAATGCTGTTTTATAAATGACCTAGGAGCTTCACAATTTTAGATCTTGATGACAATCCAATGTGCCCGGATGGATTGAAAGCCAATGTTTATGCATCATGGATAATGCAAATGAGCCATGAGTTTGTTTAGAGATGATCAAGAGTATGCCCTGAAATCGATGATTACAATTATTTGTTTTATATTTTGACAGATATGACCAGTACGGACAGAGGATTCGCATCAGACCGACCCCTCCCCCAAATCACTACGAGGCTTCAGAATCAGAGAATGAAGATGATATGTCGGAAGATGCCCCAACTAACATACTGGTTCCTGTCAGAAGTGGTACTTCACAAACACCAGAATGGCTCAAGTATGCTACCTTTCTACATCTCCTTTTCATACTCAAAATCATAGAAATTAATCTTGAATTCTATTTCAAATGAAAATGAATGTTAAAATACAAAATGTAAATGTTATGAATCTTAGATTTTATTATGTACACTTTTTCACATAACAGCTAAGGCATAGACTTTTTGTCTATGGTTAGTTTTCTTTGATTTGTTGATAGATTGAAATTTAATCTCCAATTGAAATTTCCATCAAAAAAACTATTGTAATTTTACAGAAAAATATGTATTGTTCTTGCATTTTCCTTTGATTTGGTATTTTATTCCAATATTCCTAAAGTAAGTCAAACAGTTGTATGTAAAGACACAGATAAATTGCATTAATGTTATAAAAACAATTATTGTGTACTCTTTTAAAATGTGTCATCAAAGAACTCCACAATTTCTAAAATCTTAAAATTATTGGTTGAAAATTGAATGATATGGGCATTTTTTGTAAGAAATATGTTTATTTCTTTTTGTAGCATTCAGATGTCCAAGGTGGACATGGATGGAAGACGACAGCTGCAGTTATTGGATGAAGACATGGATGAAGAGGAAGAGGAAGATGTTGAGAGCATCGATCAGGAACCTACCATTCTCCAGAATGATATGGCACTTGTCAGCTACGATAACACAACACAGACCGGCGTAGAGACCGCTATGCAGACGGTTGTACGCGATAACACTCAGGAAACACAAACGCGTCGTGCCAACACCATAGAAGCGTTGACCGATCCATGGCAGGCCGAGATCTCTATGCAAACAGATCCTCCTCCCATTGAGTCATGCACGCAGACAATCACACCCCCTCCTGAAATGAGCACACAGACACTGCCCCCACCCCCAGAGATATCAACTCAGACAATCACCCCCGCCCCAGAGATCAGCACCCAAACACCTTGCGTAGGCCCTGCCATGTCGACGCAGACACAGCCCGAGATGAGCACACAGACAATACCCTCTGCCATCAGTACACAGACGGATGAACCACCGCTTGAAATCTCAACCCAGATAACCCCTGACCCCACTCCATCACCCTCGGAAGAGGAGGAGGAGGAATTGGACGATTACGATCACTTGCGGCATGGTCCACGCTTGAAATCGGGAAAGAGAACTATATATGAAATGGCCATCCATACTGGTAATAGGTTAGGAGCCAGCACAAGAGCCGATGTTCATATTATTTTGTATGGAGAGAAAGGAAACACTGGCAAGATTAAGCTGAAGCAATCAAAGGAAACTAAGGATGGAAAGAAAATGAAGTTCCAGAAAGGACAGGTTAGTAATATATGAGGTCTGATGCATAGACATGTCAGTCAGTTATTTGTTTTCTAATCTACAATGTAATTTCCTATCTGACACAGTTGATTGGACTGAATAAACTATAAAAAGGAAAATTGTACAATGAGAGGTGAAAATGATTTTCTCATAAATGTTGATGATTTTCTTATGATATAATCCCTTAGTATGTGCAACTTAGATTGGGATAACTTATGTCAAAAATCCTTTTAATCTTATTATTTCATTGAATGTAAATAGAAGTAGTGAGAATCATAGTTAAAACACTTTTACTATATTTATATTTATATATACAATATCTATATTCCATCATCAATATTTCTCTTTGTTCTTTTTCAGATTGATGTCTTCAAAGTAGAATCATTCTACGTAGGCAAGCTGGAGTGTGTTACGATTGGACACGACAGGAAAGAATTAGGTAGGTTTTTTTTTGTCATTTAGTATTTTATTTGTTATAAGATTATGAGCTAAGTAATAATTCAGACATTTTCGTCTCGTGCATTCACTATGTTACTTTTAATTTATCCTTTTCCCAAAGGATAGTAGTATTACTTATTTAAGTTTCTTTACCAAGGAAACTCATGTAAGACAAAAATGCTGGAGTATTCCAGCCAGGAATGTTGAAGCCTGACGCTTTATCAGACTATCTTTACCGAGTCCCCAGATACATGGGTTGAGGTTAGAAATTATGTACATATTTCTTGTGGATATCATAGTGTTAGCTGGGAAAGGGATTCAAATTCCACCCAAATTGATGCTGTCATTATTTATATATTGATTCATTTTATTTGCTCCCTTTATCACCAGGCTGTGGTTGGTTCCTTGATAAGCTGATGATCAGTGAGTATGGAGATGACATCAGCTATGAGTTCATCGCTGAACGTTGGCTCTCGGCTCAGGATGAGGATGGCAGAACGGTCAGTACGCTTCCTGTCACTAACATCATCATGGGTAAGAAGAATATCTAATTAAATTTGTGATGTAATATTTGCTGGAATATTTACTACTTCACCAATATTACCTTACTTTGCAATTGAACTCATGTTATAAAACATACAGTTTTGTACTAAATGGGGAATATCATGGCAGCATTACACAGCAGGTAATTAGTATCATGAATTACAGAGAATTTGCCATTTATTTTGATATTGCCATGATGTTAATGCTTACATACCACTGCTATTTATATATCCTCCATGTTTTTTTCCTTTGAAGAATTAGATTAAGTTCAAACACCCTACTGAAGATATTTATGGTACAATTTTTTCTTATGCAGATGTATAGTGATTGGGATGATTTCCATATAGTACATCTTTGTTCACATCAACCATATACAACTTCAAGTATCAGTTATAAACATATCCCACCGCTGCCACCAGTTTTATATGGTCATCTTTTTTTATTCATTCTTAGTAGACTATCAATTTAAGAAGTATAATTGCATCTACATGCTAATATAGTATAATTGTAGGTACAAGATAATTGATTTAAGTTTGCAGTTGTATTACGATTTTGGGTTTCCCATTTAATTCATTTGTTTGACAATGCAATTAGTATGAGCAGTGTCATTATGTTAGCAAAACATGTAGGACTGATTCCGTGATATCTTTTGAGAATATGCAAGAAAGGATTAATTAGAATTCCTTAATCCCTATGGTCAATCAAAATTGCAGCCTTGATTCTTGATATTGAAATTTATGCTTGAATAAAATTTGTCCACAGACGTATCATCCAGTGGATCAGACACCGAGGGTACAGATTTTGTTGAACGCAGCGCAGACAGCAGTGCATACACAGACACTGACCAACACCTAAGCCAGATCACAGAGACAGACAGTCACTTTGTTAGCGATTCATCAGCTAGATCAGGACGGCGGAGGCGGCATCGCAAGAGACGTGACGTCACGACGACTGCCACGGAAACCGAGACCGATTCTGATGTGAGCGACACAGAAAGAAGCCTTGGGGACCGAACTACGGACAGCAGTGGAAGCGGCAGCGGAAGTAGCAGTGATAGCGGAAGCAGCAGCGGAAGTGGGAGCGAGACAGAAGGCGGTGATCGAGGCAGTCGGCGAGGAGGGAAGGGAGATGGGGATAGTGATAATGAGAGGTGGGGTGGGGGAAGGGGTTACTACAGGGGTGGGGAGATACAGGAGCCTCAGCACTCGGAGCCATTACCAACGGAAGCCAGAGATGCCTCGATATCAAGACCCAAGCAGTCAACGCCCATCAACTCAAGGCATCCATCACCTCATCCACCATCATCTAGTGATGAGAAGAAAGGAACTGATGTCTTCATGAGTGGGTACCTGGTAAGAAACTGATTTCATACTACTTTTTCTCTTCCCCTTGTTGGGAACAGTTCACACAAATCCTTTGGTATTTATTAAATACAAAGTACAAAATCTCAGAAGTTATCTGCATATTGCAATATCTCCTTAAGCAAGTTTTACTATTTCCTAGATATGCAGAAGAGGGACTGTTTTTTTAAACAATATTAAATTGCTGTATTGATATTCATATGATTTTTTAAAGACTTGATGTGTATACATTGCTCAATGAAATAGCGAAATTTCCTGCTATGAAATGCTGGTTTCATAGCGTTATGAAATTAAGTGACCCAGAGATTCAAAATTATATGTCAGGGAAACAGCCACTCATGAATATTCCAGTGTTGGTTATCTATTATAGTTTATAATATGCCAATTTACAATAACTTCTTTCATATTGTATCTTCATAATAGGCCGGTATCAAGGCAAAAGAAGATGCTGAGAGAAAGAGGAAAGAGAAAGAAGAAGAGGAAGAAGAAAGGAAGAGTCAAGAGGAGGAGAGGCTACTATCTGGTCCTTCCATCCATGAATGCTGTAAGAAGGGAGACCTAGACAGAGTGAAGGCCCTCATCAATCTGAAACCAGAATTGAAAGAGTAAGTAGATATTGAATCGTTTTCGCCTGCCGTAATTGTAATATGAATAAGTATTGAATGTTGAAATGGTATTTGAACTCCGTCAAAAATCTGACTTCTTTCTCCTTTCTATGTTCTGATAAGCACATAGGGACTTTCTCATGAATGTGTCATGGGCTATATAAAAGGTTTCATTATTATAATTGTTATTAAAATATCCCAGGATGTTTACTTTGTTGATCCTATGAAATTGTCTACGTACACACGCATATGGCTGTTGCCCGATGCTAAAATAACAATTGCATTGAACATATTGGCATAGAAATATTAGTACAGTACCATGCACAACTGGTTATAAAGTAATTTGTATAAACAAGTTCATGAAAATATGTCTGTTTTGTACACATAACATTTGTGAAATAATATACTGTTAGAGAAAACATTATATATTCAACTTATATGAATTTAGCAAGGCGTCTTAGCATTTTTAATACCAATACACAACTGTGTGTATTGTACAAGTAATTCATGGTCTACACTATGTTGGGGAAAATCTTTCCAGCATTTGTCAGAGAAGAGTTTATTAACATTGACCTGACTGTTTTTATATGTACAGTACTCCAGACGAGAGGGGTTGGACACCACTTCACTGCGCTGCTGGCTCTGGCAATGTGGACATTGTCAAGTGGTTGATCGTCAACGATGTCAATGTCAACATGCTCACCCCTACTGGATATAATGGAATGCACCAAGCTGCAATGAATGGGCATGTTAACATCATGATGGTACTGGCTGCTATGGGGGTGGAGGTGAACTGTAAGACAACTGACCAACAGACGCCTCTCCATCTTGCTGCCATGAGGTAAGATTACTCTAACAAGTAGAGATAATGTGCCTTGACATATTTGTAATACATGTACATAATACTTTAAAAAATTTGTGGCGCAAGTTCAATAGTCTGAATAGCAAATGATATTTGCTTTTCTCTGCTGTACAAATCAGGATATTTGGACTTTTAGGACCATTTGACACATTAAATGAATATTGCATTGGATAATGCTGTAGCCCTACATAAATAATGTACATGGTTATGTTAATCTTGTATTACAACTTCTTGTACAATAGACTAGGCCAAAATATTAGTGGATGAAATGATACAATACATATGAATCTGCCTATCATTTTTATGCTATGCTCTGTTTCCAGATTTTTATGTTATAAGATTCAATATTACCAGAATAGTTGATGGCACTACAAACTATAGTATAGCACTTTTGTGCTACATCAAACAAGTTTCACTCTTTATCTTTTTCTTTGCTTCCATAGTGGTCACATTGACTCCTGTAGATGGCTTGTAGCCAACAAGGCATGTGAGGATTGCGAAGACATCATGGGTCGAACAGCTCTGGATCTTGCTGTAGACTACCAGCATGCAGATGTAGAGAAGTTCCTTTCATCATGCAGGAAAGAACTCAAACGGGAAGACAGCTCACTATCTCAACTCAGATCACAGTACGTAGCATTTCATCTCAAAATCTGTAATAATGTAACAATTCATATATTCTAAATTTAAGATAAAATCATTAAGTTAAGAACGAATTTAGGAAAGACTGAAACTTTTTAATGAGTGTAATACACATAAGATTCTAAGTCATTCAGCACAAGAACTAATATTAGTCAATCTTGGGTTGTTCGTAAAGTCTTTTTTTGGTGAAACAACACCCATATGGGTCCTCTGAATCCGTGTTTCTCAATTAATGTTGATTGAGAATGACAAATTGGATTGTTTGCTTACTGCATCAATTTCGAGCTGATGAGAATTAGTGGAAAAACTTGAAATGAATCATGATGATGATGATGGCCTCTTGTATAGCGCCGGTCTCCACCAAAGCTGGGTGCTCAAAAATAATGTGAGAAGACAACATGGCTTTAATGTTTTAATGAATTGTCTTCATCTTGTTTTCTCACTATTACAGGTCCCCTCCCAGATCCAGATCTTCAAGTCAAGAACAAAACAAAGAGAGGCAGTCAGAAGAGGTAAGTTGATTACTCATTACAACGGTTTGGCTGTTATATTGTCGATTCAACAGGTTTATGGTCGAAGGGTGATATACTACTGCAAATGTGATATAGGATATAGCAGATTTACCCTATTAGGATGTCTGAACACATTTTGGGCTTTGGTTACCTGACTTCTTGATCAGGAGACTTCATAATCAATATTATACTATGAATGAGTTAACACAGACATATACGATTTTGTAATTTTCAAGATTTCTTTGTTATGGGCACACATTATCCTGAAGTTTGTCCATGACTCATGTGCATTCCGTGGATTTAATGTATTTATTGCTAGCAAAACTATTCTGCAACGAAATATATAAGCCATCTGATTAAAGATGATGTAATACAGGTAGTAAAATTTGAATTACCAATGGGTGACTTCAAGTGCGGTGTTCTGTGTTGGTGTTGGTGGTGAGAGAGCAAAACGGTCCATAAACCGAGCTCCAACACCGTTTGTCAGTTTACAGAAGTGATACAGAAACGACCGGAAATACGTCAGAATCTTGCGAGGTCTTCCCAAAACACCGACAGACTTCAAGTTTGGTGTTGAGGCTGGTGTTGGTTTTGCTGCAACACCAACACCAGCGTTCAACACCAGCGTTCAACACCATACTTAAAGTCACCCAATGAATCTATTTCCCAGATTTCATACACAAGCCTGGTGTGTGTACAATAAATCTTGAAGTTATTTTACAATGTTAATTGGTTTGTCAGCATATTTTTCTGTACATTTTTAATTGTAAACCGAAAGTCATCTTAATTTACATAAATTTCACTCTTTTTTTTTCTTTAGGATTCGGGAGCATCAGACGGGGCAGATGCAGACAAGAGACCAACCACGCCCAAACAGAAGGAAAAGAAAGCTCTCAAGGTGAGTGGGTTCAGGGTTCTTAAAATTGTATTTGATAGCTGTTCCACTTTTATGAGGATGTTGTTGTATGGTCATCAAGTTTCTAGAATGAGACACTCAGATTTAGAGTTCAAATCCCACTCCTGACACCTATTTCCTGAAATCAAGAGAAATAAATGACATAAGATTGATTTCATTGAAATTCTGTTCTGTAATTGCTTAACCAATTGCCTAATTGTCTAACCAAAATATGCTAAATATTTTCAAATGAATATGCATTATATACTACATACTTCCTTTTATGGCTTCCAGTCATGAGATATTCCCCATCAAATAATTCTGAGAAAGAAAACCCAACCTTCAGCATTTCATTTTGTATGAAAGCAAATGTATCAACCTGATTTAGCTTTTAGATATTTTGATAGTCTTTTTATTTTTGTTGCTTTTTGTCTTTGTGCAGGAGAGGCAGAAATCATTTCATGAACAGCAGAACAAGATGGCAACATCAGGAATGAGTTTCCTCGACAGCATCCGAGCAGAATATGAGGAAAATAGTCAAGAACAAGCAGCGTTTTAATCAATCATTTAAGCTTTATGGACAGTATCTTGGGTGAATATGAAGACATGAGTTAAGAACAAGTACTGTTTTAAGCAATCATTAATAGTCAAACTATTTATAAAATACCATTGGATTGAAAAATTACTGTTATGAAGTGCCTCAACCCTTGTAGTTGCCTTGTGCTATCATAAAAAGGGAATCAGGGGTCACTTTTTCTAAACTTGTTAGCCGTTTGAACTTTTTGAGACTTCTTCAAATATAGATCTTATTTTATATCTTTTGGGAAGTATGTCACAGGTAGTTAACATGTCTCTGCAAGGAGAAAGCCATGGCCATTTTGCAAAAGGATGTCAGGTTGTTTAAATAGGGACTGTATGAGAAGAAAATTGCTGTGTCTGTACATGCAACACTTTTTTTTTTATCGGGGTCTGTTGATAATTTGCAGTAATTTGTGCCTTGATGGGGATACTTAAGTTTTATGAGCATATGTATCTTTTTAGATATGTGATTGGATTCAAATACATGTATCATTGCATTTGCATTTCCCTTTTATATTTTAGATAGACTTAATAAGCAGGGAAATTGCATATTTGAGGAATGTCATGTAGGTGGGGTCATATGCTTGCTTGGAGCACTTCAAATGTTTAAGGAACAATGATTTTAGAATACCCCCTTCCCAGTTATTAGTCAGATGGTTGTATGAGATATTCTTTGTATGCCATTTATACCTCTCTCCTCATGTATGAGACCCTTCATGTGTAATTGCATTGGCACTAAGCCACTGATGTTCATTATTCCTAGCCTGTTAATCGGTATACAAGTACTTCACATACTACTCATGTATGATTGTCATTTATTATATAGTTGGACAAACATATAAAATACAGTGTCCGGTTACTTTAAAAATATATAAGTAACTGCCTGCTATTATTTTGCTTCTCTTGTCTAAATAGACAGCTATTATTCCCATGCCACTCATACTATAATTCAGATGTTATGCTCCATTGTAATTGAAGCATTATCTAGTCTCAGAATGAACTGTATACTTGAGAATTATATTCATTAAAGTGGAAGGCTGGAATTTCCACATATGATAATTGAAACCTGAGTTGTGTTTGTATGTTAATGATGATACAAAATGAAATTTTAGATATATTAATGATAATGCAAATGAAACTGTAGATAATGTGAACAAAAGGATATATATATTCTGTTCCAAAAGTTATTTTTATATCAAGATAAATGAAGTCTAATTTATGGCTAAAATTAATAACATGGTGTAATCAAAAGATTCACCTCATCGGGAATCAGGAGTATGCAATATGATTTCTATATATATATCATACATACCATCCAGAGGTAATGCTATCATAGGACTCTAAAGTCTTTTTTCCATCTGATCATAGATATTGGAAATATTTCATTTTTGGTGCATATAAATGATAGCTTCCTTCCCATTCCATTGCTCGCTTTAACAATCAGTAGATATTTGATAATGAGACGCCTCAAACTTTTCTTAATTGAATATCTTTAATGGCGAGAGCTAATATTGTTGAGAAGCAAAATAAAAGTTTGCTGATTCAGCAGTTTTTTTTATTCTAAACATTTTGCCATTAAGTAACATACATGTACATAGGCTGACATTGCAATAGTATGCTTATACATGAAGCATGAATGTGATCTTAAACTGTGACGGCGTAGTCTGATTTTGCCTATTAAGAAGAAACTCTCTGTACTTCCTTGAAATGGGTAGATTTCTTAGAAACATGGTAGGAAATGAAAGAGAGTGATATTCAATATTACAGAACCTGATCTGCATATTTTCCTCTAAGTCATGATATAATAATGTAATGATAGATGCAATTTATAATGCGCCGAATCCATCCTGCTGGTCATCACAACAAAATGAAACTTGTTTTCCGAATAACATTCCAAGTGACATAACAATTGTGGTCCTTACATGCATTCTATTAAAGGGAACTTATTGTGTAGAGAGTAGTGGAGTTTCTTTACAGTATTCTAACAAGCAATGTTCATCAGGTATCCAGTTGATCAAGTTATTTGGTATTTTGTTAGGCTGAAATATGTGTTTTGTAACATTTTTACTTGATTTTATAAGGGCAATCATGTGTTCTTTTATTGTTTTGTGTATATTTTATTTTGAACATCCTGGTCATTCTTCACTGTGAAATACATTATGTGGACCAATTTGATATGCAACGAATGGGGCATTATTCTACTTATATAATCTCACTGCAACATTTTACATTTATTTGTTATTACAAGTCATTATTAATCACAACAGAAATATTGGTTAAAATATTTATTTTTAATTGTATTCTTTTTTCAATCCTTTTCGTCAAATCAGAAATAATCAGTACTGCAGTGTGTTCATATGAATTATATTGTGGAATTCAATTATCAGAATCTTTTCATGTCCCACCAATGCCTGTGCAAAACGCATGCATTTTTGTGGGACTTGGTGGGACACTGGTAACTTTATTTCTGTCCATACTGTATGTTATTTGATAGCTGAGTGGAAGAATGTTCATGTTATACTTATTGCCTTAACCTAGAATGTTATATTGTGATGTTTTTAACAAGACTGATATATTCTTGTATGATTTTTTAAGCTAGCTATGATATGTTAATGCTGTACTTGAATTGATATTTAAGATTGATATGTAACTAATCAAGCTACATAAGTGTGCTACTTTAAGTACTTACTGGCACTTGGCAGTGAATTTATCATGCACAATGCTGTTTTATGATTTAAAAGAAACACATTTATTGTAGTGGTTTTGGAGTTTATGCAGAATTTTAGTCACAAATTCTATCAGACATTTTTTGTTCAGAAGATCTACATCCTATTTGACAAATGCCTTTATTTCTTGACAAATTACTCAAAAGTATATATCTGAGCATTTTATTAAATATATAATTTAAGCATCTATTCCTATTTTTTTGCAGAAACATCAAATATATATGTATATATATATCTATTATGCATGATGATCTATGTCATCTGTTTTATCATATCAGAATGCAGCTTGAATCTGGAATCTCCTGAAATTTGGCTGTGAGGTTTGTAAATATGTCTATTTTTAAATTGTATATATCCAGATAGATTTCCTGATTTTTTTTTTATTATGACAGAATGTAGGAATGATTGCTAAAGCTCCTGTGTTTGCTATTGAATCATTTAATTTGGTTTCTTTGCAATGAAACAATCATTATCTTCGCTTTATCAGTATTTTGTTATTGACTTGATCCTCATCTGAGAATAAACAGTCTTTCAAATTTGATTATGAAGCCTTTTCTCTGTTTCATTTATTCTTTCCAACTACTATGTTAAGCCTATAGCTCTGACAGTTTAGTTATTTTGCCAAAGGTGCGTGATATATGTATGTGTGTATGTGTG
>BQKZ01004691.1:33875-44574 GCA_036244855.1 Temnopleurus reevesii | reverse complement strand
CACGGTCAAGGAATACTGTCATTGAGGTACTGTCACACCCAATGTGTGCTTCTGTCAAAAAGAATCATGATTCAGACAACCATTAAAAATTCTTGGCTAAAAAATCTTATTACCGGTTTTTTGCTATCTGGCTACTAAATAAATCACATTGTAGTTGTGAATTTATACAATGCCATTTTAATAGAAATACATTTGTTCAGGCCATATTTATGAAAATATTATGTCAATGATCTTAAAGAACAAAAAAGAAATATTTAATCTTTGCGATCTAAGTTAGATGTGGATATCTTCGGTTTATCGTCTTGTGAAATCTGCAATTGATTAACACCATCAACATTATTTTCAACTCGAATCCAATGAGTCTGATTTGAAGTATGAATTACGCACGCCTCCAGGTACAATGATTGTTTTGTTGAATTCTAAGCTCATGAAACCTACCAGGCTTGAGTGTGGGAAGAACGCTGGGTGTTGTGACATCTGATCAACGATCCGATCTTAATCAATGAAAGAAAAAACACAGCCACGTTTATATAAAGAATCATTCACGCATTGTCTAACACAAAATCGAGCTAGTTTCGTGAAATTGATTGTTTCAATATGCTTCAATAATCAAGTTATATTTTCTTGATGTTCATTATGTAATTTGATTGTTGTACCATTGCTTTGTTTACATTGCCGAATAAATAACAATGATAATAATAACCAATTTGCAAATTAGGCCAGAAAACTATAACATAGAGGTAAAACTACTTGTAGAGGCTGCAAGTAGATTTAGAATAACAATTATTGAAAAGATCTTATACCCTGACCTCGGAATTCATAATGCTAAAATAAAAATAAAAAATAAAAAATAATGCTAAAAATTCATATTGAACTTGGTCATCACATTATTATTTTCATTTCATTTCATTTCATTTTATTTATTTATTTCGTTTCAAACAAAATACAAATCAATACAGTATGATAAAATATACAATTCAAGGTTAATACGCATAACTTTTCCAAAGTAACAAATTTTCAAAATCATACTTAAATGTAATATCTTAGTTATAAAGGTAAACGAGAATAGAAGAGAATTATATTTTGCAAAAACGGAGAGACCCACTAAAAAGCTTTGCTTGTAGGGTGTGGGCTACTCTACATAAATCATATATTAATAACAATTTTGAAGTAATATAAATAATGAAAAAATTAACATGATAACCAAAAAAATCTGAATGGAGAAACTAACTTCACGTCACAATTAATTTCCAAAATGATAGTATATCTCCTATTGAGATGCTGAAAACTGTTTGGTACCTCTACCATTTCACTACGTGCATTATATGAGAGAAAAGTATGCATGACCTATGGTTTTTATTATAATACTCACCAGATGAATGTAACGTAGCGATGTGAATTCGGCAGCATTTATTGAAAAAGAAGAAAAGGGAATATAAAAACAAAACATGAGAACAGGAAGAACAATTCACTGGAAAGAGGACAACATGTATAAAAGGTGTACGGGGTCGTATATTCTCCCAGTCTACTGGAGCTTGTATTGGAGGCATTATGATATATAGTGTTCTATAACTCTCGCTTTTTAACCAGAGGTTCGCGTTCCGAATCCCACCAAAATAGCGTTAATTTTCTTAAACAAGATATTCATCCACACTGTGTTGCACTCAACTCAGGTGAGGTAAATGGGTACCAGGCAGGAATGTTAATTCTTTGGGATGCTTGGGCGCTAGAATGATAATGCAAAGCACTTCGAGCACTCCACCGTACAGTGGATACGTGTTCTATATAAATTGGGTGTGAACGTATCACCATGTTAAATGTTCCCTTTCCTGTCCCGCTCATTTAGGTCATAACAAGCAAAGGAGATGAACAACTATTTACATCATCTTGTCCGGATTTGATGTGATGACATCCTATGTCTTTAAAAGAAGGAATTCATATTTGCCGAAAACCGAATTCATCTTGCTCATAGCTTGAATTAACGTGAGGGGTCCAGAGATGAAAGGTGTATGTTCAAGTATGTTGGCGTTGGTGGGTTTTTCAAAAATATTTTGTACTTTTGTGTTTATCAATCACAATTCTATTAACATATGTTTGACAAATAAAACCGATTTAAAGATTAATAAATCAATAAATCAGCAAATAACATCTAGAAGATGGTCTCAAGCAATGTCGCCGGTAGAACACAAGATAATATTCTTTTAGATTACCCTTTGGTTCGATATATATCTAGTGCATGGTCTCAAGCATTGTAGCCGGTAGATCACAAGATAATATTCTGTAAGATTACCCTTTGGTTCGATTGTAGCATCCATGATGAATCCAGGACCATTTCCTGAAGAAGATTGATCATCAAATCTGAGAGAAAAACCTTCTCTCGTGGATATGAACGTCGAGTCAGTGACATTTCCATTTAAGACTGAAACTTGGTAGCTCATGGAGGATGGGTGATCGCTTACATAGAGGTACTCATGAGCTGTCTGGAATTCACGGATACTCATCACAACCTGCTTGCCTGAGGGACTTCTGACATATCCCCAGCAGTCCATATCTACGTCATTAGTAGAAGGCTCATAGAAAAGCGGAGTGGTGGCTGTGATTGTGGGTGTGCTTGTGCTCAATGGTATCACTCCTCCACAGAAACCTGATATACTAGAAGGTATTGTCTCTGTGAATGTGAAAAAAGACAACATGAATATTACATGAAAAAAACCTTAATGTGAAATTGGCTCAACTTAGATTGAATTTCTGAAATGATCAAATACGGTTCAAATGTCGCAACATAGGAGTAATCTACATCACTGGATTATTTTCTGTAAGGAGGGGTTGTCTTAAATTTCGGCGAATTACTCAAGTGACTTTAGTCAGCAAATCGCTTTAGCAGAAAATCTGAGAGCAAATAGATCAGTAGAATGCTGGTCACAAAGCATTAATCCTAAAAAGACTGGGCTATTTTGAAGGGTAGGAAAACGTTGGATTTGGGGGAAATAAATCAAATGATAGTAAAAAGGGGGCTAGTGAAGACTGTTTTTTANAACGTCGTCTTGCTCTCCTCCTGGCTTGCCTGGAGAATGTACTACACCTGTCTCTTATACACATCTAGATGTGTATAAGAGACAGCCCCTCCCCCGTTCAACTGCAATCTTGGCTACGTGTTTGATTGACAGTCATCATGACCCTTCTCCTGGCCCGAGTCGAAATCTACTTTCTTTGTTAATTCAACTTATTGTGTTGAAACACTTTTTTTCTGATTGATTTTTCCATTTTCCAAATGATTCAACCTGACATTGGCTAATACTGGGACACAAGTCCACCAATGAATCCAATCAATTGAAGTTTCATCTCCAAAAAAATAATAATAATAATTTGTGGGTTTTAGCCAAACTAGGTTTTAACGTGGATCTATCAGCATTTGACCTTTGAACCAACACCAATCAACTCGTAACGTGTTTGTTGTCCAATCTGATTGTTTCGTAGCGGTTCTATTGCGGTTGCACATGGGTGGGATAAATATGATAAGCAGAGGAACTTTGGAAGAAGCTACTAGAAGACAACCTGAGCCAGAAGATAAAAATTGATAGTTGGCCTACCAAGAATCCTCGCTTCAAATAGCACTCCGGGTGACCCTGGGTGGTTGTTATTTGATCTATACTGGTCCTGGAAGATGACTGTAACTGTACTATTGGACGAGATCGCGTTGGCTGGTACCTTTAACCATCCAGATAATCGCGACACAATATAACCATATTGTGTTGGATAATCATAAATGGATACACTTTCTCTGTTGCTGGTTTCCAGATCTACGACAGTCAACAGAACCTGCTTGCCAGGAGGACTTGTGATGTACCAATAACAGCTCATGATAACACTTTCAGCAGAGTTTTGGTAGTAGAATGGAGTTGAGAAGGTCACGTTTGGTGATGATGTAGTCAGTTGTACCGTGCCACCACACGAAGCGGGACTCGAGTAATAGGGTGTCTCTGCAAATGTTAAAATATGTTATAGCACGAATGATTGCTAGGGGATAATAATAACAACAATGCGATACATAATAGTGTGGAACAAATCAAAATACTTCCTTATAGATGTTTAAATTACATGAGCAATTGTAAACACACTTGAATGATTCTTAAATAGTACCCTAAATATTGCATTAAACATGGACATGTAAAAGTAATAGGGGGTATCTACACATATAAAATACGGGTGTTTTATCATAAATACCTGCTATTAAGATCCTAGTTATACATGGGTCTGGATTGATGGTTAGTCTAAGATCCGAATGCCATGCACGGTTTCCTAAACTCGTATTTTACAGTCAACTAACCAGGGAGGCGTTTCACCAAGATTAGAAAGACTTTAAGAACGACTTTAAGATCGACTGCTATCCATTCTTGTGCATAATATAGTTAATAATAGTATGCGTATTCAGCGGAAAAAATAATACCAGTTGATCTTAAAGGGCCACTATTATGAAAATCAAGTAGATCTGTATTGATGTATTATACCATTATCAATACCCTTTTCAGTGAAAGAGGGCCCAAATGTGTTTCATATATTTTATAATATTTTTTCTTCATTTTTATGTTGGCTTAGTTGGGAACGCCCCTACAAATTTCTTTCAAATGTCAATCCTGTTGTGACATCACAAAAGTCAAGTTTGTTCACCTTTCTAGATCGTGTTTCAGAGCTGGTTCTGTAAATAACAAAAGGAAATATGTGGATCAATGCAGGTATTTCAATTCAGGTGATTGCGCATTCCAATTCCCTTTCATGGGCAATCACCTGAATTGAAATCCCTGCATTGATCTACATATTTCCTTTTGTTATTTACAGAACCAGCTCTGAAACATGATATAGAAAGGTGAATAAACTTGACTCTTGTGATGTTACAACATGATTGACATTTGAAAGAAATTTTTAGGGGCGTTCCCAACTAAGCCAACATAAAAATGAAGAAAAATATTTTGAAATATATGAAACACATTTGGACTCTCTTTCAGTGAAAAGGGTATTGATAATGGTATAATACATCAATACAGATCAACTTGTATTTTTATAATAGTACCCCTTTAAAGTTAAAGTTAATCGGCAACTGATCAAACACAAAATCTATTTTGATGTGTTTTTTTTTTCCTTCCATCCTGAGCTATAACTCTCAAATTAAGGATCATAAAAAATAACTGTAATTCAAGTTACCTCTAAGACTAAATTCAGCCAGAAAACCTCTTCTATCTCTGTCCGATGCTGTGTCGCAGTAATCAAGCCTCCAACCCCCTCTTGAAGAGACAACGGGAGAAATGTTCACATCAAACCTCCCATCCAGATAAGAAATCATGTTACTAGAACTGTACGGATGATCATACAACCACAGCCAGGCATCACTGTGAAGATCTACATCATGCCACATGGTCTCAACCTCATACCCTGAAGACCCTTGGATTCGCCAGATGCATACGACTAAGCCATCTTTTGACGACCCGTTATAGTAGGGAGAGTTGAGGATGAAGCTTGGCATTGAGTCACTGAGGATAATGTTTCCTCCACATGAACGAGGCCCAACACTCGTAGTCCCATCTGTAGAGTTCAGGACGGAATGAGAACAAGACATTTGAGACAGAGGTGCTATGGTAAGAGCAAAATTTTTCACATTATTTCATTTGTAATGATGCCCATATTAAAAACTTAATTTTCAGAGATTTTTCAGGTAATGTTTACAAAATATTCCAGGCCAAGAGCATATTAAAATATTACTGTCCATCAAGAAATTTGTTTGTTAGTTCGTCAGGCAATTGCGAATTGGAAGCACAGCTTCCATATACCCGATTTGTGCTATTTGTTTATCAACTGAGTAGTACGGACAGCAAGATTCTATGATTTGGACAACATATGGATACCTTTGACACAAATCAAATTAGCATGATTAGCGATACAATGGTGCAGTGAAAATTTTCCGGGGTATTCAGGATGTTAGTAATATGAAATGTGAATTAACACACAGCTGAACCAGTAAAACATAAATAGTTCATTTTCTTTGTCAATTCAAATCTGTATTTATATCTTAAGAAGGTAGAAATGTCTGCGTTCATATATTGTATTCTGCGTATCTATGTCTAGCCTCTCGAGATGTGATCCATGCATGCCTGTGAGTGACTGTCTTATTCTTGAAATACTGAGTTGTATCATTTACCTGAAATGGAGAGGTTGGCCAAGAATCCCTTTCCATTGTAATCATCGTGGTACGAACTCTCCAGTTCAATAACGATTCCTCCATTTGAAGATACAAATGGTGAAAGTGTTTCGCCCATGCTACACTGGAATTTGGATATCATATAATTGGACGAGACTACAAAAGGGTCATCATACGTGTTGATATATTCCTTAGGCCCTGCTTGAACATCTAACCACTGGAGCTGCACCTGTTTCCCTGTAGGACTGGCAGTAATGTACCACCAACATTCGATACTACCAGTGGTACGATTTGGAGAATAGTAGTATGGAGAGTTCAATAAGAAGTGATCCATGTCATTGTCCAAATCGATGGTTCCACCACATGTATCCTCTCCTATTGAAGGTTGCTCATCTGTAAAAGAAGTTAATCCAAACAAATCCCGTCATGATCCAAACGAATTCAATGAAAAGTGAGTGGAGTACATGTTATTCGATATAAAATCCAACATTATCCATATTTCCATCTCATTTGTTGATTTTTTTAATTGAAATCACGGTGTAAAGAAATATTGGCAACCCATCAAGTTAGAGTATGCCACCATGGCAGCCTTAATGCATTATGAATAACCATAATGGGATAATCGTTTTTCTTCAACTAAATTAAACATATCAAATGTAAAGATAATGATACTCGATGATTAAAATTGTGGGACACTTGTGCATATTCCCAGGCAGAAAAGCAAGTTAAGGCAAAACTTTTTAAATCATCAAATACCAAGATAATAGAAAAACATTAAAAACGATTCAGCTTGACATAACAAGTACCTGTAATGCTTATAGTAAAGAGTAGTCCTCCGCCACCATAGTATGATCTTGAATTCAAATATAATTTTGCTGAATGGGCGGAGAACACTCTATCCTCGGGGGGTACCGATGGGTCTTCATATCTTGAGACAAGCCTAGTTGAGTCTGAGCTATCGTAGATAGAGAATAGTCCTTTGGTGTCAAATTGATGGAACTCAATCTTTAACCGTCTTCCGACCGGACCACTTAAGTACCAGTCACTGCCCATATAGTCAGCGTAGGTAGAGGTGAGGTTCAGAGATTGAATAGTGATTGATGACGTATTGTCTTTGAGTTCAATGACACCACCAGAGGACGAAAAAATGCCGTCGATGTTTGGTGTTAACTCATCTGAAAGTAAGGATTTAAAGATTGCATATTTGAGTTTCATGTTTGTATGTCTAAATAGCAGGTTTGAAATCACAAGAAAGGAGATGTGCGGATCGTATGCAAATATGAGAGGTCGAGCAAAATCCAAGACTGTAGTAACGCCTGTACGTCAATCTTTCATTTCAAAAGAGTTTAAACTAAACTTTAAAAAAATATGCCAAGCGATTTCATACAGTTGTGAAAGTGTAAAAGTGCAATTCTGGCAAAGGTTCCATCTTTGGCTGTGGCATGGGATTATTCGAATGAAAGATAATAATTATAATGGGTTCTTTTATCGTACTGACCAAAACGCTCATTCCCGAGTTTACGCTCAACAACGGAGCGGCTCAACGACGGGAGAATTCTATGGGCGGCCAAAAGGGCCAAAATTCAAAAGAGAGAAAATTAAATAACAACGTGAGAAATAAGAGTAATCAAGGGAAAAATATTTATATAACGCAGAAATGTGAAAGAAGCGCAAAAGAAAATGTACTATAAAAATGAACCAAAAGTGTGGAAACAAAAACATAGATAAATATCTAGCTGTGTAAAACGAAATTAAAACCTACTACAAAAATGAACCAAAAGTGTGGAAACAAAAACATAGATAAATATCTAGCTGTGTAAAACGAAATTAAAACCAAGATGAATAATCTATATCTTCTGCAGAAATAAGAACAAACACCAAAAAAAAAAAACAATGTCAGCAAATACAAATATATTGAAAAAATAAATAAATATTGAAATAATATAGAACGCAGAAATAAAAGTTAAACCAGCAGAATTAAGACTTACAGAGAAATACGACAACACCAAAACATTAGAAGATGTAGGAAATTGAACAAACGACTGAATATAAGTTTATCACGAAAATAAATAACTCTGCGAAAAATAGAAGTGAGCGAAAAATAAAGAAGTGAGCCAAAACTAGAAGTGAGCTGAGCCACAGTGGAGAGTGTTGCGATCTGGCATAATCATGCTTTCTAGCATCATTACGACTCCTTCGGCAAAGTACGGACGATCCAGCATGTGTTTTAAAATAAAAAAAGAAAAAGCAGGAATGATTCCACAAAAGATGTAGATTATTCATCTTGGTTTTAATTTCGTTATACACAGCTAGATATTTATCTATGTTTTTGTTTCCACACTTTTGGTTCATTTTTGTAGTACATTTTCTTTTGCGCTTCTTTAACATTTCTGCGTTATAAAAATATTTTTCCATTGGTTACTCTTATTTCTAACGTTGTTATTTAATTTTCTCTCTTTTGCATTTTGAGCCTTTTGGCCGCCCATAGAATTCCCCCGTCCTTGAGCCGCTCCGTTGTTGAGCGTAAACTCGGGATTACTCGTTCTTCACTGGATTCACAAAGAATCGCGTCATATATGAGCACAGCTTAACCAACCATCAGATTGTTTCTCATCGATACCCAAACAACACTCAAGTACGGTGTTGAACGCTGGTGTTGGTGTTGCAGCAAAACTAACACCATCCTCAACACCAAACTTGAAGTCTGTCAGTGTTTGGGGTAGACCTCGCAAGATTTTGACGTATTTCCGGTCGTTTCTGTATCACTTCTGTAAAGTGACCAACGGTGTTGGAGCTCGGTTTACGGACCGTTTTGCTCTCTCAACACCAACACCAACACCGAACACCGTACTTGAAGTCACCCACTGCATATGTCGTGTGTCGCCATATTTTATAAATGCTCAATTTACACAATATTTCTGTGGCCGCCTCTTCCCCCGTCCCCGAAATAATTGCAGCCACTGTTTCAGTATCAAGAAATCTCCTTTGACACGAAATGGTCTATCGCATGAGCGCTCCCAGGATTGAAAGGCCCCTTAGAGGAGGGAGCAGCGAATGATTTAAAATTTCATGTCCCCACCCCCACCCTTGAGGTTCTTTAAAAAAAAACGACCGAAAAAAATGAAGGTCATCAGCTAAAATTTCGCGCCCCTTGATCAGCAAGTTTTTCTTTTTTTTTCTAAGATTTGCTTCCCCCTTCCCCGACATGACATCCCCTTGATCTTAGGAAGAATACATTAACACCCTAGATGGATGCTCAATGATGAAACTGGATTACGATAGCGCATCGTAACATGTGCACAACAGACAAGGGTATTTTACTTTGAGTGACGCATTATTTTAGATTTGATCATTCATATTATGATATTAATTTATTTATTTATCTATTTATTTATTTATTTATTTATTTATTTATTCAAGTCTTATTTAAAAGAAGCAATAGTAGCAATAATAGTGAGGCAAACACCAAAAAAATACGAGCATTCAAGTGTTTTGTTATACAGTACTTTACCAGTATACTTGGCTGATACACGGAAATCGCTAGATGAGATGGAATTGTATATAGGCATCGAAGAAAAGACGAACTTGATAATCCGATGTCACAGGATGAGGGGTGTCCTCCACAACACCGTAAAAATATGAAAGAGTATTTCCTCTGGAATCATGGACACGGAGTAGATCATTGTCATCAAGTGATTGCCAGTGAACGAAGTCTAGGATGATGTATGTGTTGGGTGGACTGTTAAAATACCAGTTACAGTAAGCAGCTCCACCAGATGGGTAGGAATTGGTGATGTTAATGGAAGATGTTGGTGTATTGTGGTCCATTGTGATGACTCCTCCACATGAATCTGGGTTGGCAGCCATCACTGATAAATCGTTTCCGTCTGAATTGTAAAATGACGAGCAAAATATAATAGAGAATCAGGAAGCATTAAAATGATGAATGACCAAGACATCTTGACATAGATCAATACATGTATACACTAAAAAAAGAGGTATGAAAAGAGTAAATCATGAATACCTACCAAACTTCAAACATAACATTATTCCAAGTGTCCCTCCTTTAAAACTTCGATATAAGTCCAGAATAAAATGGAAAGAACAAAAGAGAAAATCATATAAGGAAAGACTGAGCCAAAATGAAAAATCAATATATCCGGATAACTGTAAGTCAATGCTTCTTGAAATTAGCTGAATGAATGATAGCAGACATTCAAATAATTCACGGTCCCGTCGTATATTTTTGATATACATGATATAAGAATGAGGTCGCAAAGAGGTTAAGAACTTTTTTGAATGATCAGAAATCTCTTTTATTATCTTGTGAAAGTAATCATTGATACCCGGTGGCTCGACTTGGCGCTCCTCTTGGCGCTCCACTCACCAAATTTTGCGCCTCGGAAGCAAGGCTGACAAAAAAAATGGCTCCTTTTTTAACTCAAGTTTGGCGCCCCTATCTTGGACCCGGGGGCTAACGTCCCCAAAGAACCCCCCCCCCCCCCCCCC
>BQKZ01004691.1:0-13412 GCA_036244855.1 Temnopleurus reevesii | reverse complement strand
TCCCCCCCCCCCCCCTCTGCCTCCCCCCCTCTTACTCGCCCCCCCCCCCCCCCCCCTCCCTCCCCCTCTCTCTCCCCCTCTATCTCTATCTCTCTCTCCCTCTCTTTCCGCTTCCTCTCACTAGATGAAGCCGCAGTTCACCTGTCAACCCAGAGCCAGTCCTGGTATAAGCCGACCCTGATTGTCCTCGTCATAGCCCTGGTCGTGTTACTCATCTTTTATATTATCCTCATCGTCGTGTGTGTCTGGAGTAAGCGGAAGAAGTATCGAGGCCGTGTTCCATGTAACCATGGTAACGTTCACGCACAGACCAATGTGCTTGAAACAAGTTTATGATGCAATGTCACAACCTATCTCTATCATTTACCTATCCAAAATTGTTATCAACAGCCATTATTTTCATTCTTGTTTTCTTTTCTGTTTTGTTTTCTCTTTGTTGTTTCTTTGTTCTCTGCTTTTCTCCTGTTGTTTATTTTTGTAATATCTGTTTACATAATTATGCAATTACAATGTAATAATCTGTATATGTTTATTTGTATATGCCTTTATCATGTATATATTATTAATCAGGGGCCAGCCTTCTAAACAAGCTTCGCTTCTTTGCTGGCCTCCATTTTTTTTCCATTTATTTTGTCATATATGATTGTTATTTATGACTGTATATATTTGAATTATCAAAAGAACTGACAAATAAAATGATTTTAATTTGAATTTGAATTCTGTGCTCGATTATTATGATGGCTTCGCGGCACATTTGCGTGTAAAACCCGAGTCTATCTAGCTTTCATGAGGTTTGGATGACGCTCAGTGAAAGTTGGAATACAGAGGGTAGACACTTGACCGACGTTGAAGGTATTTGGCTAATGATTGACTTATGCTCCCGTCATAGCGTTAAATGGGGTCTCTCCGCCACTTCTCGTTGTTCAGCGTCAGTTAAATTTTGAGAACGCAATAGGGATGACGTTGGCTATAACTGAGAACGGATGTCTTTCATGATCTTTCCATTTTATAATGCTATTAGCGTCCTTTGAATGGTATTGCCTTGTATGTTTCCCATCGATCAGTACTCAGCAATTTATGTTATAGTAACTATGGTAACCTATTTTTGCCAAACGCCACTTGCTATTTCACATTGTGTTTTAAAACCGGTAATGTTCTCTATATACAGGAGAAAACTCCGTTATGTATTTAATTTAATACACTGCTTTAGATATTTCAGATGTTTATAATTCATGCTATGTATTCTCTTAAAAAGTGGAATGGAGTCATTTTGTTTTATGAGCAGCTTAAAAAGCCATCAATTATTACGAGTATACACTGTGCATGGCCCACTCCGAGCCGCACGGCCGACTGAGAGAACTTGGCTTCTTTTCTATTTTATACAGCACTAAGAAAAGCATTACTAGAATTTTAATTATTTAAAAACTTAATCATTTGTGATTTTACATATTTTGGTTTAGTTTGCAATGAAACAAAATTAGTACGTAAACAAACTGTTGTTTGGGTGTTTTTTTTTTTTTTTTGTTTTTACTATATATAGGAGTGTGTCATAATTATCTCAGAAAGGGAGTAAAAACTTTTATAATGAAGGCAAATTGTTGTCAGTGCCTATAATTCTTGTAGTTAAAACGATGAAGCGACTGCGTTCCGTTGAATTATTTAAAAATGGAATGAGTAAAATGTCGAACGCAAGTGAAGACATTCATTTTAAAATAATTCTTGTAGTTGTTACATTCCGAAACGTAGCACTAATTTTAGTTCGGCTAAGCTGCAGAGAGGTAGTTTGGATCCTCCAGTTACTCCTGCAGTGTCAATCATGATATTTTCACTCCGTCTGTGCCAACTGCTCCAGCGTCTGCTTCCGAAAATTTGTTTTATATAAGTGCAAATTGGTTGTAAAAATGAATGCGCATCTTCAATGTATAATAATGTTTATTTTACTTATCAAGAAAATTATTTATAAGACATGTACTAGAATCACAATATTTAGAATGGTTTGCTTATTTTGAACTTTTAATCTCATACATTATTTTGTATAGTTCTTTTTCCAGAGCCTCTTATAAATAAGTTTCATTATTTATTAAAAAAAAAAAAATCACTGATCATGCTGATGTATTTGTAGAAACAAAATAAATGCTGGCCATTTCTAGATAAGGAAATTCTTGGATCAAGTGTACTTATTCTTACTATGGCGATGTTCCCCTTATTGGATCAAGTGTACTTATTCTTACTATGGCGATGTTCCCCTTATTGTTAGTCTTCTTGCTCTTTCTTTTTATCAATAAAAATTCTAATTCAAAGGCGTATCAAATTTCTTGTGTGCCAGAAAAGTAGAGCAAAATAATTGATATCGTTTGTTAGGAATTAGGCCTGAAATTATACGCGTCTTACTTCGTATTCGTTTGAAAAACATAACAGGAAACGGACCAGGAGAATTCATTTTTAGCAAAAACAAAATAGGAATTCCAGATAGAAATATTAAAGACTTGGTCTGCAGCAGAAAGTTCTTGCTTAGAATATAAGCCCAAAAATCCAATTAATTCGATCAAAAAAAGTTCGAGGTAAATCGAACAATAAAAATATGAATGTTATGAATATTTCATTTATATAAGTGACCAGTGATATTTCTACAAATTCACAAAATTTGATCACGTGTTATGTCCTCCAGTTCTCGAATTGTACGTTATAACTTATTGTTTAGTCAATAAATGAACCAGCACACACGTACTTATCGACGAAAAGAGAAAATATTTTTTGGGTTGAAGGTTTTAAAAGAGGGGTTTTAAAACAATAAGAAATAATAAGCTACTTGCTGAGAAGTGCATTACACACGTCATATAACGTGACCAAAATTTGCCAATTTTGCTTGAAAATCATTATTGGGTTATATAACTGAAATGTTCGTACATTCTTCTTCATTGTCCGATTTACTTAAAACTTTTAATCTGTCTGGCTGATTTTTTCTTTTAATCAAGGGAAGATTTTTCTGGCCTAGACCGACTAAGTCTAAAGCCCTGGTCACATAGGACCCCGGAAGCAACACGATTCACCCAGACTCTTTGTTAATCCACAGTTAACTGCCTCAGAACAACGAGTCCGGGTGAATCGTGTTGCTGCCGGGGTCCTATGTGACCGGGGCTTAAACGAGAAACCATTGCGAGTGCAGGAACAAAATGAAATTTGTGAACATTATAATTTTGATCGAATCATCCAATTTTGGCGCCAATAATGCCACCTTCCCCCTCGCCTGCATCTGGGTGCAAGGGCCTCTTACAGACCGACTCACACCTCTGCGTTTGTAGCCTGCGTATTAATCTTTTTTTTTAATTAAAAACGCTATCCGAGCGAACAGTAAACGCTGATCAGACGATGGACTGACAATCGGCTTGAGCGCAAGGAGCGTTTACGCCAAACGTCAGTCCGCCGTATGACATGCGTCCAGGGAGCGTTTTTAAATTAAAAACAAAACCGCTGGGCCGACACAAGCTAAAAAAAAGAGAGTAAAAACGTGTGAGTCGGCCTCGTTCTGCTGTAATTTCAGAGGTGCTAACCATTTTGGAATATGCTTCTACCTTCATGTAAATTCAATCCTTTCACAGATGGGTGAGAGCACGGTATTTGGTGTCATGTTCTCTCTCACTTTTGTTCAGCATATTTCAGATCAATGAACGATAACCACGAAAGATTTTTGTGACTAACATTTCGGTACACTCTACAAATGTTATTTGAAGGTTTCACTCGTGGATGAAAGATGAGAAGAATGCTTCACGGTACAGGACCACTCACATTTCCAAGAAAGATAACTCGTTGTACCGTGAAGCATTCTTCTCAACTCTATACAAATGGCCAAATATAATATCAATAACTATTTGGTCTTTCTAGGAATTGACTCGATATCTCGTCAAATCTGACTATAAGTATAAAATGACCCACTTCATGCTGCAATAGGCCGGTTTACTGATACATGCAAATTGTATGCGCTATTTAGACAAGATTTTATAAAGTGCTTCATGCATAGGAAGTGTCTCTAAGGGCGCCGTTGCCCGGCACGGCTACCTTATTTGGCCCAAATCTTCATTCAAGGAATTTCTTCATACCGGCTAAAGACGGTCGTTGGTAGCAAACGTACATACATTTGAATCTGATAGAAAATCGACCTTCTGATTATTATCAGTCAAATTTGACCATTTCTATTTTTAGAGTGTGGTCAGTATTACACAAAAGTACACATAATGCCTCTTGATCATGAATTATGCAATATTTTATTAACGACCAAATAAATAAGCTTCAGTATTCTCTTTGTCTTTCTTAAAATATGTTTTAAGCAATATACTACAATACATGTATCATAAATAATATATCTCCAATAATGGGAAGCTTTATTTCTTTTTTCTTTTGTGTGCATTTTGCTTTGCCTTTTCTATAATATTTCCTCATCCTTACCACTAATTCCTTTAATCTGTGCTACGTCAATGCAAATTGTATCCATAAATTTACACATTCATGAGACGTTTTGAAATGTACAATATAAAATCATGAGACAAGTAACAGCATATCAAGAGCATTACTGTTTACCAAGTATATATACAGGTTAATAGTGCATTCAGATACATCATCATAAAGATATCTCGGTCAAGAGGCAGGAAACACTGAAAAGTAAAATTTCCTTTTTATGATGAAACTTTCGTACATAAGGACAACATATGCAATACAATACAATACAAAACAAAGAATTGCATGTAAAAAAGGGTCACCTTGTTAAAATGAAAGCTATAACGAGATTGGACTTTAGTAAAAACACTGCTATGAAAATTGCATAGTACATTCGTATTATAGAATACTTTCTTAATTCCAAAGATTTATTTTTAGGTCCAAAAGATTGATTCTTTAAATCCACTGTCGGCTTGAGATGGTGACAAAACTTTAAGTTTTAAAATAAAACTCTTCTTTGACTTAAAAATTTCAAATTGTTAAAGTTTTATGAATCAAATCCATTATGACTTAAAAACAAGTCTTTTAGATTTATTATTAAAACTTTTTTTGGATTTATGTATGTTAGAAACAACACTCTGTGGACTTAAAATTTTAAGACAATGAAAGACTTTTTTTTTCAAAAAGTCTTAGGGACTTAATTACTTAAATATTTTAAGTCTCAACAAAGACTTAAAATCTAAGTCTTCAGAATTAAGAGAGTAATCCGGTACAAAATATTGCTAAGCAAATGAATACATAGATGGGTTTTGCATTATAATTAATACTTTGACTTCTGCATGTGTTCTGTAATTCACATAAACTTTGTGCATGGACGATGCNATCCAAATTCCCTTGGGATCATCAAATAAACATATTTTCATGGTATTTTCGATTTGACGATTTTCTGGCACATTTTGCTAATAATTCGATAATTTCTATAGGGCAGTCACTAAATGGATAAAATACTCTACCGCGCTGTGATGTTAGGGTCTGTGGATATTGTTACTAATATAGGTACAAAATATTATTTTGTACACAACGACTGTAAATCAATTTGTTTTCTATTTATTTAAATTATTATTTATTTATTTTGGTTATTTTCAGTACACACAGCTATAGAATTTATTATAAACATCTTATTCAACAGACTGAGACCCATTTCAGTTTTAATTTATCAAGCATTGCTAGTGATTTTTTTTTGTTATTTTTCCCAAAACATACAAGATAAATATACATTCCGGAAAAAAAAAGAGAAGCCAAGTTTTAAAAATATATGCGAAAAATTAAACATTTTTAAGAATAGCCATTGCTTCCGAAGACCTTAGTATCAAATCAAATACAAACTGGAATCTATACATCGACCATAAAAATGTGTCCGAGTGCAAAATCTAATCTAAATCTGCCCCCTAGTCCTTTGTACGCCCTCCTTCCATCCTTATTTATGTTCCTGTTATAATTCTTCTCACTTTACATTAATAATATAATACATAGAATACATAATATATGCATATTCCCTTTGGCTGGTACTGTGGTACATTTGTGTACACATTCAAACTTATCGCAGTCCGAAAGTGTCATTATATCCCGCGAAAATAATAGAGTGTTAACTGTACACTAGCTTGTATCCAAGAACCGATTCGGTGCTAATCTAACACCCTGATTTTAGCGGTATATAAATAGTGTCATACTCTCGTCTCCTTAGGGATACATGAACACCCCGTGGCTACTGCTGAATCTAGTGACATGGTGCTATGTGTCTTTATCCTCATTGATCGAACCCGTCTGATCTTCTTCCAGCCGAGATAGGCAAAGAATACAAGCAGTTCGACACCTACAAGGATTCCTATCACGACTACCACTTTGATGACGGCTTCGAGCCAAGGAACATGGCTGCTCGTCGATTCACTCGCTAATATAACAAATAAGGAGAATAGGGAAAATAAGGAGAGATAGGGTTCACTTATAGTTAGGAATATTTCAAATGAAACAAAGACTATTATTATTATCATTAACATATTTATGATTAATATTATTATTGTTGTGAATAATATCATTATTATTGTTATTATCATTTTTATTATTATTATTGTTATTATTATTATTATTATTATTATTATTATTATTATTATCATTCTTATAATTATCATAAAACACGATATAAAGTATTTTCGAAAAGTTAAGTTGAACGCAATTTCAATGCTCCTTTGTAATGGTATTTAAATCGGTACCTGCTTGTCATTGTTATGTCCGCACAGTTGAATACACGGTGTACGGATCTATTGTCTGCATTCGAGTCAACTTTTCGGAAATAGTTTATATCGTGTTATAATTATTAGTGCACCTATCCAGTCTGAAGAATGCTCAAGAGAGAGAGAGAGAGAGAGAGAGAGAGGGGGAGAGAGGGAGAGAGAGAGAGAGGGAGGGGTGGGGATGTTGTAGTAAACGAGACTGACCTTGACATAATTTTACTCCTGATGTAAAATGCATATATTATTGTATTAGCGGTATTAGTTTTATTATTGTATTGGATTGAACTCAATATATTTATTCTATTCCATTCTATTCTGTATGTTTTTTTTAGTGAATAGCACATACCACTTAAGATAGAAAGAAAAGATCACATTTCCCGCCCATGGAATATACTTGATTAATTGATTTGATACACCACTTTACGAACGACTGGTGACTAATTTTTACACAATGTTAACCCCTGTCACTTAATCGCAACTGATAAAGAGTCATCAATCGTTCTTAATTCCGTACGCATGTGTAAGAACAGCTCCATTTGTGTTTCATAAACTTAAGCGGTTCATACGTTACGCACGACTCTACGAACGACTGGTGATCATTTCTCACACTCAATGATAGCTAGCCTGCGTCTCTGTGTTGGCGCCATAGATGTATGAGAAAGGGTCATCAGTCGTTCTTAGTTTCGTACGTATATGAACAGCTCCATTTGTGTTTCATTAAGCGGTTCGTACGTTACGCACAACTCTACGAACGACTGGTGATCATTTCTCACACTCAATGATAGCTAGCCCGCGTCTCTGTGTTGGCGCCATAGATGTATGAGAAAGCCGTTCGTAGATTTATAGTACTTCTAAGAACAGCTTTATGAAACAGGTTCGATGGCCACAATTATCTTGGTAAACGCTCGGAAAGTTAAACTTCAAGATATACTAATGGAATCCAACCCACTGTGGATGTCCAAGCGTTCGTGATTCCGTGATTCCGTCATTATTAGTATCTTAAATCAATAAATCACCAGTAAGAAAGCTGCGTCATATTTAAATAATAAGGTGTCATTTTGAAGAACTATTAGTACCTTTCGTATGACGTAACGTCTGTTTGACAGCTGTCGCTTCTGTTACGGATATGCTTGTAGCTCCACTCTCTATAACACATAAAAACATAAAAAGATGGTCAATAATTGATCTGAATGAAGTATCAGATTAAATACTCAACGTAACAAGATACCTTGGCATAACTACGGTGCCCCCCCCCCAAAAAAAAAAAACCCACATTTTATTCCATTTCATTGCTGATGTTTTGCGGCAGTCAGTAAACATGCACGAGCATCTTGCACACGGACACTGGGTGTACAACGAGAATTTATGATAATCGCAAAAACAAATATCAACTAAGCAATGCTCGAGACCTTTTAAATTCGATTCGATCAATTCAAATATGCATCTGTTATTTTCATCCATGCATTAATAAACTCATTGGCCCGTATTCTGATGTCAGGTTCAACTTAAACTAGAGTTTAAATCTGTGATTTAAGTATGGGAAGCAAAAAGAGGCTTGAATCTATAACAGTCGGTGTTTAATTTATCAGCACATTTGGCTTTCATAGTATTTAAAACTGTCTTGGAATAAAAAAAAAATTGAATATTTTTCTACATAATCAGAGCATGGGAAAAGAGAGCAGTTAGCATAAGAATTGTACAGTTTAAATAAAGTTTTGGCACTTTGGGCTACCCATAATTAAACCATAGATTCAGACTCAAGTTAAAGCCCCGGTCACATAGGGGCCCGGAAGCAACACGATTCAACACCACTCTTTGTTTTCAGGTAGTTAACTGTGAATTAACAAAGAGTCGTGTTGAATCGTGTTGCTTCCGGGGCCCTTTGTGACCAGGGCTTAAAGTAAACCTGATGTCAGAATACGGGCTATTGATATTAACGAGTGTAGACCTACAACAGTCTCTTACCCGTATTCATGTCTGAAGATCCATCTTCACGCGGTCTGCAAGCCTTGATACGGTGATCGAACACGTAGTTGGATTCCTGGCAGGTGAAGTCGTGATCGCATTGGGTGTCATGTGATTGTCGACATCGGTCTGTCATGATCACGCCATCAGGGCACATCGTACACCACATACATGTGTAGTACCTGTGATAGGGGCGGCCAGGAAGAAATGGGAAAACACGATTTATTTTGTTTGAGGGAGGGAGGGGGGGGGATGTAAACAGTAGGAAGCAACGCGATGGGCATGATTTTATTCATTTATTTATTTAAAGCGGTTTATAATCACAATATCTTTCGTGGCCTAATTGCCAAATTGCAGATATATATACAAGAATACATATAATGAGAAATAAATGATTAAACAAGCGAAATAGAATTGAACACTCACAAAATGTAGGGGTAAACATTAAAAACTTGATTTGATATTTACAATTAAGAATAAGGGCATTGAAAAACATGTGGCTATAAGATGTGGTATTGAGCACTAAATAATGAGTACATCATGTAAGTCATTTTTACATTGCAACCAGGGGGTTGTGTTTCGCATTCACAGTTTTAATTTCATTCAGCGAGAAATTCTGCCACATTGTGCTTCACTCAATCCTGAACGGCCAACTGACAGGAATATTTATTCCTTATAATACGTTGGCGCAGGGATAGCGAGAGAGAGAGAAAAACAAAGAAAAAGAGGGAGCTCGGGGGGGGGGGGCATGAAAAGGAGTATGAAGAGACAGAAAGAATGGCAATGATAGAGAAACAGAGGGAGGAGGAGTGGGTGAATGAAGAGACAGAGGAACGAAACAGAAAACAATATACTAGCTGTCTATAAGTATTGAATGGTAGCATGATCTTAGTATGTGTTAGATGAGAAAGAAAGGAAAATGAAAAATATATATATATAAATGGTATAATATAGAGCAATGTAATTCCCTATCGACCACTTGGTTTATTCAGGGAGTTGTGGGTTTTTGTCCACCCTCCTTTCCGTTCTAAACGGCATTGAGAAATAAATTGGCAGACTTCCAAAAAGTCTGTCTGGGACAAAGAGATTTATTATTTGGTCTGGTATGTGTGGAACTTCGCCCCATTCACCTGCGTGGGTCGGACTCATTTACATAATAAATAAGCCTCGCTCTGTACAATTGGCTGTCGATATTGTGACGTCATTTAAAAACTTTTGCATATATCCGTACTGTATATTACTACAGTGTTATTTGGCTGATGCAACCCCGCTCACGCTCAACGCGCGACTTCGACTCGCAAGGAAAATCAGTTTTGGTGATGTCGTTGTTTATCTGTGTCTGTATTCTGCTATTGTACGAATGAATTTCCTATTAAGTGCCAACAGACATTCAAAAATATGCAGTGTAAAATCGTAAATACTGTCGCTGAAAACAAAATATCAAACAATTTATTTATTTATTGATCATTTTTTAGCAGGATGCCCTCACAACAAGATGCTGGTATATCACAAGGGGTCCTGCATGATAAAAAGTACATGAACATATACAGAACAAGAAAATACTTTGCAAAGAAAAAGGAAAGTCTTCCCCGCCACCAGATTCCAACTTTCTCAATTTCAACTCAAATAAAAGTAAATAATAATGAGATATGTGTCTTTACGTAAGGTAAACATAGTGAAATAACATTGCACAGGAACTACGCGTTAAAACAAGCTGAATATGGACATTCCTCCCCCCCCCCCCCCTCCCCGCCCCGAAAAAAAAAACTAAAGAGACTAGTATAAGCCCCGATTATGGAATATAAACAAAACTCACTCGGTTTTCTTTCCTTTTACTTTTGAGTGCAGAAGTCTCATTTCACTTTGCTCCATGTGTAAGATCTCTTGAGCCATCACCTTCCTAGCGTACTGACCACATGAACACGCAGGAAACCTTGGATGTCTCTCACCAGGGTTACAGTTCACCACGGCATCTAGACTTGTATGCCAAGGAATGTTTGCATCTTGAGATCCCTGCTCCTCTTTCTCTGTTTCCAGCGGTGGGGAGAATCGTTTCGCGCGCGAACATAACAAATTTACTAAATGGAGAAACGGTGTGAGTTGGTACCACGAAACACGCATTTTGTATGGAGGGTTCCACGAGTATTAATGCATACTTTATTCAGTTGTTAGCTGGATAATGGAGCAAATTTAACTTTTCTGTAACGTAGAGATCTATTCCGAAAGTGAAATATTAAAGTTTTCAGAATCTTCCTGCAAACTAATGACAGAAACCAGACGAAAAATGCATTCGATGGCGTAGCACAATTTTAGCTCCGAATGAATGAAAACATAACACGGCAACACAGTATTATGAAGCATGTGATTTCGCGGGACATGTAAACAAATCGTAGTAAATTTGTGCTCCAGATACGAGACGAGACTTTGCACGGCCTATGCTATTCACATGAACAGTTTTATATAGTCGCTAAAACTATGCACGTTTACATTGATTTCTGGCAAAGGTGGAATCCGATCAGCTCAAAAGTGAAAAAAGATTTAAAATGCTTAGATTAAAATATAAAATTGAAACAGGTAATAATAATAGTAAGAAAATAATACTTTTTGTGATCGTGAATGAAAAGAGATTTGCTTCCACACATTTTATAGCGTCTTCAAATACAGACTAACTAACCAGACACTCTTCGTTCTCTTATATTCGGGCGAGTCGACTCTGGTTTTCGGAAATCAAACTCCATTTCGAAGCAGAGATATTTAATATATCTACAATTGAAATTTAATAACTGTATGAAAATACAAAAGATTCATTTATTCAAATAAGCTCCAGTCTATAAAGTTCATACAATAGGAAATATTAACATTTACTTCGCCACTAAAAGTATACCTCCGTCATAAATGTAGTTCAGAACCCCTACAAAATAATAAAAGAACCGGGATTCCCCGTTTGAGCACAAGTCGTTCACATGTTCGTCAAGTGTGTGTACAGGGATATTGGACAGGTTCCAAAACTTTACAAAAGTGATGACCAGAGGATGACCCCTGTCAGTTTTAAATGTGAAAGTAGCTCAGAAGCATCAAAATAAAGTAGTATTTTAGAAAATTGCGTAATACAAGATTCCTTGTCGGAAGAAACACTAAATCGGAGGGAAGATATAACAGTCATCTTCAGAACAGTTGGAGCATCCTAATTTTTAACGATTTGACACCGATTTGCTCGTTATATCTGGTACATGTATAATAAAACTTATTGGAGCATTAAAATCACATGTTTATTGTTCACGGGTTTTCAGAACCAGAATTAGGTAGATTTGATTTGTCAAAATGCCCAGCATATTGAATGCTATTCCGGTCATGATAAGTGCGCTGGGCTCTCTTTTTAAAGCTTGGCATTAGACTTATCCCTGATCTCATATACGTGGAGGAGGGGGGGGGGGGGGGGGNGGGTGAGGGGGTGCTGGAAGTAAAGACCTCTTTAATTTCCTTTTTTTTTTCTTTGCTTAAAAAAATATGCGGCGGAATGTAATGCGCATGCATTTCTTTCATCTCGTTGTCGCCGCCTCCTAATTCCCTATTGGGATCCTGGAACCACAGAACTCGGTCCGAGTTCTGTGCCTGGAACCCGCCTCTGTGTCCCCGAAACTGAAGTGAAAGGTCGCGACAACTGAGAATATTAAACTCACGCTCTACCTCTGTTTTGAAAAGTAAGAATGGATGATGTTCATTCGGAAAAGAATGAATGGGAAAAAGATAAAGATACAGGACAAAGTTGAATGAAATCATTTTATAGTGTCTACCCCAAACTATTAGCAGAAAGATTTGGTGAGTAGAACAAAACAAAAATTGAAGAAATTCATACAAGTAATCAATATGTTATGATTCTTTAATGGTTTGGAAAAATGGGAGCACATACCTCCAGCGCCATGCAGTCAGCAGTTTCAACTCCATTATCAGAGTTTTTACACGTTGAAGTTCTCAGATTTTCTAAAGCTCCCTCGCATATTTTCCATACGGAACAAAATATTCCCATAATTTGCCCTTTACAATCGGCAGCAAGAAACAATAAACATTCAAACAATGGATTTAGAAAATATATGGAAAATGGCAATACTGTATTTCAGGAGTATGCGTCCAAATTAACAGGGTACATAAATGTGTCTAAATGCAGTTTGTGAACGTACAAAAAGCAACAATTTCCGAATACACGGGAGCTGCACTATCTTATTTTCCCTTTAGGATCAAAATTTTGCCCAACTGCTGGGATCCACGATGGAAATATTTCGAGCGATGAAGCAATTACATACATAATTAAGTGACATTGAATGATGGTATAATCCAAACAATGCAAATTGTCTCTGATTTTTCTCCGTGAATTGGCAGGAATGTTCATTCGATAATGAGCTGAGAGAGAAATCTAAATTTCATAAGGCTATTTATTGAATACTCCTACAGAAAATTTCCCAAACATTTTAGATGTAAAAATGTAGCAAAAATTGGCATATTTTCCTCGCTCAGTTTGCTCGTTCGTAATACAGTGTATCCTGCTTCATCATCCCTCTATATTCCTGCTTTATTTTTTTTAAACTCCCGAACAAAAAATAATAGTAATAATAATAATAATAATAATAATAATTGAAACGATACAACGTTATTCGTGATAGTGTATAAGCCTAAGCAATATTTTCCTAAACATTTGAGAGGAAAAATGAAGCCAAAATTGGCATATTT
>BQKZ01004690.1:29793-49666 GCA_036244855.1 Temnopleurus reevesii | reverse complement strand
TCAAATCAGTTTGAAGAATCATTTAATAAATTTGAATGAAGAATTTGTATTTTATTGTCATCAAACTATTTACTATTGTTCTTAACAGCTCAAGCGCAGTCTTCGATGACAAGCTCTCATGGGTCGTCTCCTGACATCAAGAACAGCCAAACGTCACCAAGCTCACTGATGGTCAAGAACAGCTCGGGAGAACTCATCAAATCAGTTTGAAGAATCATTTAATAAATTTGAATGAAGAATTTGTATTTTATTGTCATCAAACTATTTACTATTGTTCTTAACAGCTCAAGCGCAGTCTTCGATGACAAGCTCTCATGGGTCGTCTCCTGACATCAAGAACAGCCAAACGTCACCAAGCTCACTGATGGTCAAGAACAGCTCTGGAGAACTCATCAAATCGGAAAACTCTGGGAGTCTGCCAAAGGTCTCTTCGCATCACAGTCTCAAGGTAAGTTGTCATGGTAACCCAATATTTTTCCATTGTGTGGTTTTATTTTCATTTTTCTCTTTACAGGTGTAGCAGCGGCTTTGCCAAGTAGAAGGACTGATGGAATAGCTCTCCATCTGAATGTCATTTATTTGCATTCCATCCATGGCATTTATTTACTTCTGTGTAAGAAATGTGTCTTTGTTCAACTGTACTGAACCCGGGTGAAGTGAATCGGTGCCTTTTATGAATATTCATCCCATCAAATGGCTCTGTAATGGCAGCGACAGTCTAGAGCCAGGGTAATAATGTTAATGATAATAATGAGCAATGATATTTGGAATGAAATTGGATAATGTCACTATCTTTTATATGAAACTAAGGATTAAAAATATCTCCAGAAAAGAAAACTTTTCTTGAAATACATAACATAAAAACTTCTGAGAATTGTGGCATGTTTATAATTATCTGGATCATGGCTATGTTTATTTATGAGGTTATGAACTTATTGACTCTATATGGGTAAGGGAATATGATAAGATAAACTTGGGATTTATGCCAGAAACTAATTGGGAAATAAAATCATTATTTATTCTTCATGTTATCAATAATCATATAAGTACAACTCACATTTGGCATAAAAATAACGTGGTTAACCAAACATCAAGTCAACCAATTACATTCTTCACAACACTTCATTAACATATCTTCCCTACTATAATATATATGACAAATTTCAAAGTTAATATAAGTATGAAAAATAGGAATATTTCAATCCACTTTCATTAAAAGTAGTAGCATCTCAATGGACTAATTTAGTCACATAATTATATGATACAATATCAAATTCAGTCACATAATTATATGATATAATATCACATTAATACAATTAGAAACAGAACACACATGCACACACCAATACACTTGTATGGTTTTCTTGAATGTGTTTATCTTTAGCATTTATCTTTTATTTTGCTAAGTTATATTTGCAAATTGTTGTTTGAAACAACTAATATGCTGCATAATGAACTATTTTGTATTTTATTTGATTGATGACATTAGCCAGAGCATCAAATACTGCATGAATTTTCTGATATGGCAAGAAGATTTTATTTGAAAGACTAGAGAAAGAATTGTAGGTTTCTGCAAGTAATTTCTGTTTGTTCATTTCTCATTAAAGGAATATATCATTTGTTTTTGAGGTTCAGGATTTAAATTTTTAGAACAAAATGTATTGAAAAAAAAAACAATTATATATGTGTATAATTATATCTTTTGTTGGGGGGGGGGCGCAAAGCTTTGCCATGATTTTTTTCGGAGCAATTGCACTTGAAATGGCCCCAAATTTAATGGATATTTACATTTGTTAATAATTCTAAGATTGAGTCAATTGGATTTCTCTTCTCTTTTCCTCTTTTTGATTTTATATTTCAGACGAATGTAAGAAATATATTCAAACATATGCAAATTTAGTTGTTAAGTGCACAGCACTATCTGTTTATTATTTTCTTTGTGCACAATCGCTTTGTACAACCATATCATAGGTTTCTCGTGAAATGGAAAAAATTCAGTATCTCTGATAGAAAGTATTTTTTTAATGTGGTGAAATTGTTGTTTTAATGGATTCAGAATGGGCTACGTAAAGAAACATTTCCTTGAATCTGGAGACAATGTTTGTTTCCTGGTGTTGGGATGGAAAATCATTGAATATGTTATTCCTGTGAAATATTTGGGTTGTTTCCTAATATATAGTCTCAGTGTATCTTCTTAGAAAACGGGAAGCACACACCTCAGAATCTTGGTTCTTGGCCAGCTTCGTCCCATTTTCCTTCGATTCCTGTCAGACAAATTTAACAAGTTGAATATTCAGCATAACGTGTCTCTGTATTGAAGTCTTTGAAAATAAGGCAATAGAGTAAATGTTAAACATTGATTGCAACAGATACACTGTACATGTATATTGACCAAAATGTTCTTTGTAGAACATTCCACCTGAAAGGTCATTATTATGAGAGAAAACAAAATAAAATAAGGTCTAAATAATTTGAAATTTCATTATATAAAAAACATTAAGAGCAACAGCTGATGCAAGTGTATGTGACGATGTACTATTTGTATTAAATATATGTAGTACTGTACTGGTATGTTTGTAAAAAATGGTGACAGGTTTGAATATAGTTTGTGAACTTACCCCAAACTTGATCTGAATTGTGGAATTATATTCAGCAAAAGTACCAACCCAAAATAGTCCATATTCATGCATGATAATTTCACCCGATATATTTCAATGTATCATTATCATATGAACTTGTGATGAACCTTAGAGTAGTAGTACATCAACTGTTTGTAAAATATTATAGTTTTCATGTAAAATATGTATCATGCAGTAGTTTAACGAATTAATGTGTAAATGCAGTAGCAGTATGATGTATAAAATATGTTTCATCCCCCTCATATCTAGTTTCTACCCAAGTGATGTGATATAGTTTAGTATTATCACAATATATTATGTATAATCTTGAACCATCTACCTGTATTTGTGCACAATCCAAATATTGTTACATCTGTAAAAAATGTTCTTGGAATTTGCTATCGTAGCACAAAACTGTTCAAACCATAAATTGTGTACTTTGTTATTGCACTAAACTTGTTTCAGTCTAGTTAGTGTTGTTAAATGGCATTGGCAAAGTTCCCTCGCTAGAATTGATGTATAGGTTTGTTATTTTCTCCCCATCCAAAGTTTTCTGGTCACCCTGTTATATATGTAGCACAGTATCCAAAATGTGATTTTTGTTTGAAGGTAATTTCCTAATTTCCTTATAAAGAAAAGAAACTTCCAATCACAATTTGTCGCTGATTTTACGAAGTGTCCTGAACCTCAGTTGGATGTGAAACACACTTGAGATATTGCATTGTCTAGATTTTTAAAGAATTTAGGCGCATATCTGCTTACAAAATGAAATCACAGTATTGTTTGAGGTCATATTAATGTGCAATTTTTAAATATAAGTTGCACACAATTCCCAACCCAATTGTTATATTTTGAAATCGAGATCGACACTGTATTTAGGAAACTGGTTTGAGACTGTTTCGTAAAATAATAAATCACTTGCACGCAAGTTTGAAAATCTTTCATCCCGTTTTAGGACACTTCGTAAAAATCAATGTGAGAATATGTGTATTCTTAGATAAATGGCCAGTTTTCTTTTGCAGATGCAAATTATATACAAACTTTTCTAAAAAGACCCTGGACAATCTGAAAATTTGCCAAAGATTTGCCTGACAAAGCAACAAGTATTGATGTAAACTAGGTTCCAAGTATTTTAGTTCAATTGCTTCTATTGCAACTTAGTAGAAGAAAATTGTATAAATTTGAATCACTAAAGAAAATTGGCCCGTTTACTAATAATGCCATATTTATTTGAATAGTCTTTTTAGTCCCATATGCAGTTATTTGTGTAAGAAATTTTACATGTCAAACAAATTTGTAGCAGTGTGACACACCGTCCCTCTTCGCTTCTTTTTCTTTGTCTCCTGCAGAAAAGATTGAGTGAAGCCCGTCTCTCCATCCCGCACAACCTCCACGGACATAGCATCTCGGTTGGCCCCAAATTTTATACTTTTTAATTTCATTTAAATTTCAATTCCATTTAGGTATTTTGCTTTGCTCTCCCTCTCCCCAACTGCATCCTGCAACCATACAACCGTTTTCATCCATCTCATAATTCGTTTGAGTTTGAATTTTTGATGCGCGATCGTTGATTTGGTTGCGTTTTATGTCTGGTGATAATATCTTTGATGAATTGGTGGAGTAATGGTGTTTAAGTATTAATGTTATTTGAGTTGTGTTCTTAATTGGCAGTTGGACTCTGAGTTTGTTTGTAGTTATATCATCAGTTTGTTGGTCTCTACTTTGCATTCATGCAGATGGTGGTGTGCCTAAATTTCTTCTTTATACACATCTTTTTCCTTCCTTCCTTCCTTCCTTCATCAACATCTTACATTACTCTCTCCCATTCTGTACAGTGAGGTTCACACTTAAAGCTGAAACCTTAACGTTTCAGAAACTACAGCAAAAATTACAGAAGCTTATACTTTCATTACGCAGATGAGTTATTCAACTAATCAAGGTGCCTTGTTTGGTCTAAAAGGCGAGGAGGCGCCTTGTTTAAGACAAGAAGGCATGAGGGCTAACTTGTACAAATTTGTCTTCGCCCTGTATGTATAAGTTTTTGTATTTTTGTTGTAGTTTCTGAAACCTTGTGGTTTCAGCTGTAAGTGTGAACCTTTCTTTTGTTTACCTTCTGTTTTGCCCCTCACATTCTTACCTTTTTCTGATCAGCTTCTATTTTCTATCTGCCTATATTTTCTCTCTGCTACGTTGGAAATTCCTTTATCTCTATTCTTGGCTCTCCTTCTCTCTTACTTTTGCTCTTTCTCTCTTGCACCCTCTCTTTCTGTTTTTCTTTCATTCTGTTTGTCTGTACGTTTGCAGGTGCCTACATAGCCCAGGATTCCATTGGTGTGTAGGGTATTACATGCATTAGGTTTTTTCTGTGTCTTCCTCAAAAAAGCAACAAAATAAAGTTATTATTGTATGTCTTGGTCTGAAGCAGTTATAAGTTATGAATTATTTACAAAATTTGTTTTAATTGATCTTTTAGAAGATTAAAATGAAATGTTTGATCATCTGGTACTTCAGACACATTTAATCATGTTGCAAATAGTTTGAATTATTTTCAAAGTAGTAGTTAGAACTGATTAAGCACATGTTTGTCAATGAGAATATAAGTTAACTGCTCCATTTTCATGCTAAATTATTAAAGATCGATTTTTTTAATGAAACATGAGTACAAGTTAGTTTTGCAATGAAAATTTTATCGCTGTATGCATAGAGCAATTTTTTAAAGTGAACCTCATGGGAATGGCACATGTCAGGGTAAATATCTGTTCATCTGCTTTCTCCTCCTCTTCATCATAATCCTCATCCTCTCCATCATTATCCCGTTCCTCCCTTTCTCTCTTCCTCATGCTCTTCCCTCTTCCTCCTCATTTCCACCACCCTCCTTCTTCCCCTCCTACTCCTCACCACCACTCATCATTTCTTCTTCTTCCTGCTCTCCCTCCTCCATCTTACTCTCCCTCCTGTCTCTCCTCTTGTGCTTGCTCTTGCTTCTCTTGTTCTTGCTCTTCCACTTCCTTCTTCTTTTCTTTTTCTTATTCCTCATGCTCTTTTCCTTCCACCTTCTCTTTATCTTTTGTTTCCTCCTTTACTTCTTCCACCTCCTCCTCATCCTCCTCCTTCTGCTCCTCATCCTCTTCCTCCTCTTCTTCCTCCTATTCCCCCTCCTCTTCCTCCTTCTGCTCCTCATCCTCCTTCTGCTCCTCATCCTCTTCCTCCTCTTCTTCCTCCTATTCCCCCTCCTCTTCCTCCTTCTGCTCCTCATCCTCTTCCTCCTCTTCTTCCTCCTATTCCCCCTCCTCTTCCTCCTTCTGCTCCTCGTCCTCTTCCTCCTCTTCTTCCTCCTATTCCCCCTCCTCTTCCTCCTTCTCTTCTCCTCCTCTTCCCCCTCCTCCTCTCTGTCCTCCACATTATCAGTATCATTCTCAATTTCACAACTCTCACTAAACTTTTCTTATCTCGTGAATAATGTTATTCCTATTCATGACATCTTGCTACACACCACTTAACACTGTCGACTTCCAACTAAAAATAATTCATGACCTGCTTTGGCAAGAATTTACTGTCCAACAATTTTAATGGAGTAAAATGATTGCATTTGCTTTGGCTCAATGATTTGAAGTTGGTGGATGGCTTTAAGATATTTTCACTAAATCTATTATGAAGTATGAAATAATTTGTATTTGTTTATATGGTTCTTATTTTATATTTTTGACCATGCACTTATATTAATTGTTGTTCTGCTTGCTGAATTTTCTGTGTGATTAAATCTTGAGTGAAATATAGAGCAAAGTTCTCGACAGGGAAGAATATAATCTCAACTGTTTCAACTAAATGTTATTAAGTATTTGACTTTTGGGGAGCATAAATATTCAGGTCATCATACATGTATTATGTTTGATCAGAAGTGGCACCATTTGTTTAAAGGTTAAAGATAATATGTGCACATCAAACTCGTAAAATCTTACATTCCAGAAAAAAAAATGCTGCTAATTTTGCTATATTTCTGATTTTAAGATGAAGTGCATTTTGTGAGCAGGAAAAAAGGCAAAAAACATTTGAAATCAATCATATCAATTTATTTAGAACTTTCAATAAATGCATACACATTATTTTCACCAAATAATGTATTTTAGCATGGCAATTGATTTCACCAATATTTGCATCAACCTATTTTTATAAAGCAAATTATGCAACCAAAATATTTGCAATATTTAAATCTGTCATGATTGGCACTAAAACATCATAGACTTCCTTGAAAAAGTCATGATAATAAATCTTCATTGTAGCCATACACAAAGAAAACCCTAAAAATGTAGTTATTGCCAAAGAAATTCATTTATATGGCACAAAAGTTCATCATTTACCTATGCACAGAAGTGTATTTATTTCCTTTTTATAGCCTATAGAGTTATTCTATTATTCTATTATTCTATTCTGATTGAGTTATTTATTGAGTTGTTATTATCCTTTTGCATGGTTTTGTTATAGTTATACTGATGTGTTTAGAGATAGCAAGCTATCAGCAACCGATAATGAAAGTGATTGGGGTATGCCTCTCTACTTTCATTGTCTGATTCTGACATATCGCCAAGCTTGTTTGTGCTTTATATATTTCTTTTGATGTGTGATTTGGTTCTTCTTTCTCCCACGGCTGCTATTTGTGGCGTCATTTCTCTCTCTCACAGAAAAGGTTGAGCGAAGCGCGAATGTCACTGCCACAAAACCTCCAGGGTCTTAGTATGACGGTTCGACACTTTTCATTTATTCTTTATTTTTTTCTTTTTTTATTTGATTAATAACTGCTACTTTTTGACATCATGCAAAATCTTCATCCTGTTTTGTGTTGCAATCTTCTCACCTCGTTTTTCCCCTCGCCTGAATCCCTCCTCTCAAAAATCTTGGGAAATAATTTGTCACAGTCATGGCAAGACAATTTGGTACATTTTAGTCCCAAAACCGCGTAAAAATACAAAGGGGGAAAAGGCAATAGGCCCTCTGAACCTTAGAAATAGCCCCAATGAGCTCCAAAATAGTCTCTGCAAAATGTATTATGGGGCTGTTTTTCAGGAAGAAAATGATAAAAGAGCCCCCGTAAACAAACAAAATAAATTTCACCAGGGTCCCAAATTATATTGAGAATATTCATTTTGGTAGATATATCAAAGGAGTACTGTTTTCAAATGAAAAATCGTCCATCCATATTTGCGATTATTTGAATTCATCTTTTGAGTTTTGATACGATAGTTTGCTATATCAATTTGCTGTAATATCAAAGCGAATTACATATTTTTTCATGACAAGCAAGTACTTTGTGCCAAATTGACTATGACATGAATTTTAGTGGTGTCCGAGGGTCTATTTCGCTTTTAAAATTGCATCCCATCTCATTTCGTTCTTTTAAAGATATATTTTATTTCTTTGAATCAAAAGTCAAATATTTAATTGCTCAATAAGAAGTTTAATTCCATGGTGGCACCAAACATTCTCCATTTAAGAACAGCGAGGATTCAATCAGTAATGCGGAATGTTTGAAAGATATAATAGCGTATCACCCATGTTAATAAAAAAATCCTTTTGGTAAATTGTTGTATTCCCCTGCTAAAATTTCTTCCTTCCCCTCTACATGTATGTTGCCCCCTCTACATATTTGCATGGCAATCTATGTGTTTGCATGAATCTAATGTTCCTGTTATATGTATATGTGTATGATTGTATTTATGTATGTATGTATGTATGTATATCTTAGTTTGCCCCCTCGTATAAATTGTCCTTGCACATTTATTACATTTTCAGCACATTGTCAGGAGAAAATCATCTATTCTCTGAACCGACTAAACATTTTATTTTCATTTTAGAGATGCCTTGTGAAGCTTTCTTAAATGTTGTGTGTATTTGTGTTTCATATGAACTTCTGATAGGAAGAATTTCTAATCTCTCATAATTATTGCTCATAAGTTATAATGCAGAATCATGTTACAATGTTTTAATGATTATATTATGCACCATCTTTATTGTGAAATGTGCCAAAAAGAAGTCATTTTGAATGGTAGCATCAGAGTGCTCCTGTCATACAAAGCTTTGGGGTGGTGTGCTATTGCTTAGATGCAATAGCTTGCCACTCCGAAAGCTTTGTCTCAAGAAAATATGCCAACATTGTTCATCTGGAACCATTGTCAAAGATTTATAAACTGGAAAATGCACTTTTAGTAATTTTTATTGGGTAAACTTTTCTTTCTTACGTACTCTAAAGGTGCAGGAAATGTCAAGATTTTAATTCACCTTTTTTTTCCATTCATTTCAATCAGATATATTTTTCTTTTTCATTCAATTAAAAAAAATGTTCTATCTCACTTTAGTCATATCACATTCCAGAAAAAGGGAAAATTGTGGTGGTCAATATATTTCTAATGGTACAAAATAATCATTGATATTATATTTTGTATGCAATTTTCTACCCTGTCGTCTGACAATTCATGCCATAAGTCTTGTTTGATAGATTTGATAGATTATTTTATTCAAGTAGATAAATGACTAGCCATCAATATTTTCCAGTTTCCTGGGATGAGCTACATATGTAATTTAGCATTTATGCACATAGATTTTGCAATAGCTAGTTGTAATTTGCTGCTGCTACATGTGTATTAACACATTTGCTTCAAAGCTTGAATGATATTTGCCATTTTATCTAGTAGTTTGTGTCCTTTAACAAAAATGTAGTTGCATTGCTTTCAATTTAAATTGCATTACTCTTGCTTTTAATGTGATTTTCATTATCGAATTAAATTATTTTATCCACTTATATTAAACACAAGTTTTGAAATGCATATACCAATTTTCTCCATGAAACTGATCTAAATCTTGTTTTTCAAATGATCAACATGTTACTTTACAATTTCATTCTCTGCAAAATTCTAACAAAGTGTTCAAGTCAATCATTGTGTGATGTTCACTCGTCAATATCAACAGCATCAACAACATCAAAATCATAAATCATAGATATACATGTATGGTACAATTTTTTTTTACCCCATTCTTTATTCATATTCAGAATTTAATTATCAAAACATGACAAAAGTCATCTCTGGTTTCTTCCATTCAAGTGTTATACTTGCAAACCATTTATTTGAATACTGTCTGTTTAATTGGCATATGATTTCTTGTGCAAGTTTTCAGTCTATTATGATATTTTTTGTAGGGTTTTCCAAGGAAAATAGTTTTCATTGATTTAGGGATCTACCAAATGAAGTTTTAAAAAATATAAAAATTAAGCAATAAATAGATGAATGATAAGTAAATTGAGTCGACAAAAGTTTAGATGAAGATTATATCTCACTTTGTCCTGCTATCTTCAACTTTGAAATACATTTGTTAACATGTGTTCTCCTCTTAAAGCCAATTTTCAAAACCCACACAACTAAATATTAGATTATGTACTGTATAAGTGTGTCACAGAGAATGGTATAAGTACATTGTGTAGGAAAAATAGCACAATATAATTTTTCAATTGAGATAAATATGCCGTTTATCTTTGCATTTCTGAAGTCAATATATAAGCATTTCCTGTATTCATTTGCTTGTATATACTGTATTTTTGTAGATTTTTATTATTTTCATACATTTTTTTATTATGGTTTTCATTTTGTCATTGGGATACATGTATATACATATGCTCAAGAAATTTATTTTTCCCATTATTATATTTTGATGAACATTGAGAAAATTTATTTTTGTTTATTCCAATTTTTATCTTATTCAGTCATTTGACTCGTACACAAGTAAAAGAGAATCAAGTAAAAATAATCACAAATGGGATTTTAGGCATGGTCGATCCAAGGTATGTGTTGCCATGGTAACGAGTGTATTTGCTGCACAGAGTGTTCTTTTCCCTGGTCAGAACACTACTCTGATGTGGTTGTTCTCTAATAATTACTCAACAGCACCATTCTATTTTTACAACCAGTTTCTTTGTCTAAAAACTAAGAGTTTTTTGGCACAATAATAAATTTTCAATCAAGTGTGTTACAATTAATGAATTTCGATTCAATATGTAATCTTGGATAAATGATAAAGACTGTTGGTTCTAGATTGCAGTTCCTTAGGAAAAGACTTAGAAATATTCCATTTTGGAAAGGATGAGAAATATTCTCTCAGTGGCTCAGAAAGATGAATTATTTGACAGTGATCCTTGTGTTGTTGCAGAGATTTTTGGGAACCTATCAAAGAAATATTTCATTTACGTCTTGATTTATTTTGATACGAGACATCCAATTTATGAACTCAGACATTTCAGACTTTGGGGTCATAACATTAATTAACCCTTTCCTTGGCTATTCTTAAAAGGTGTTTTAGTGTGTTTTAATACGACCACTTTTATTAATTACATTTGAACTGTGGAAATAAGAATGTGTGTATGCCAAATTTATTAGAAAAATATGCAGGCATTATTTTTTTTACTTCTCTGTTGTAAAAACATTTCTAATACTATGGGTTGTACACAAATGTTTGTTCATGCACACTTTCTTCTTTAGTATACTGAACAATGTTGTTAATAATGATTTGAAGTGTAATTTTTAATAATATTGAGCTATCATGTAGAAAGGTTGAGTTGGTTTAACTTCTCATTTGAAAAAAAGAAGGCATTTTAATGAGTGATAATTATTTTTCTTGAATAATGCATTTTTAGAATTTTTCATAGTGTAAAGTTAGTTTAGATTAATTTATGCCTCAGAATGAAGATAAATGAAGATTAAATACCAATGGTTTTGATAAATTTCTTGCAATGAAGAATCTTCATGAGAATTAGAAATAAGAAGTATTTGATTGGCTGAATATGATTCCACTTGTAATGCACAAGAACCTGGAACTCTGCAACAATTCAGGGTCACAACATTCAGAAATCAAGATTTTAGAACTTTTTAGATACTATTGATATTGATATGTTAATATTCAAGGAATAATCATTATTTTAATATCTTATAAATATTCACTGATTTTTTTTTCATTGATGAATGATTTGATTTTTGGTTTAGTCCTACCATTCTGTCACGAGAACGGACTCCCCTAAGTCCCCTAGAGTATCAGTAAGGTTCATGCGATCCAAGGTATGTTACCATGGCGATATGTGACTGTGATTCCGGACTTGTTGTGTAAAGGGGACTGGTATTCTCTTCTTCGTGTTCTGGGGTTCTTTGACTTCTTAGTGCACATTTTCTTGCTTTGCCTTTAAGGAAGTGAAGTTGTGCCAGATAAACTTCTTTTAGATCTATTTAGTGCCAGAGGAACTTGAAATTTTGATTTAAGTTTCTACCTACTTTATATAGATGTTGTTTTTACTCCTGAGTTTATTATCTCCTCTTATATAAAATTGAATGTAGAGAAAGTTAATTTGTCAATGTTGATTGCAAGTTACTACTATTCCTTTTTATATAATCATATTTGAAAACAGGGAGTAATATCACTTTTCGTATTTGATTAGCAGTTTTTAACACAACTGAGAAATTTTTTTTTTAAATACTGTACAGGTTTATGTGAAGAAATTGGTAAACGAAACATCTTTTGTGTAGCAATCATGCTAACATGCATTATTAGCGAATTGCGATGCGATACCAGGAAAATTATTTGCTTGACAATGAATTTTCTCATGACTCTTGTGTTCTACATGTACAGTCAATCTTGCCTATATCAGTTGAAAGGAACAACTTTGCAAATCCTCTTCTCTCTATGTTCTATAGTTTTTATGCCTCACAAGTCAAAGTGGAAGTTATTTCTTCAGTTCTGAAAGATTCAACTGAGGCAAGGTTGACTGTATATGCAATGATCCGATTGATTAGGGCCTAGGGGTTTTGAGATGACCTGAAGTGATATGATGAGGTGTTTTACTTTGTTCTTTGCTCACAATTCCACATAGACTTAAGTAATGATCTTCATGTACAACCTCTAGATGATTGTTTTGTATGTATATGATAATCTTAACAATTTTATATTCTTTTCCTGTCACCTTTCAATTTTCTTCACTTGACATCTATTTATTGCCGTCCCATTCTTCAACAATGCACTGTCTGTTGAACTTTCTTCAATATTGTAATGAAATTTAACTTATTGCAATTAGATTAGATTTTCCTGCATATAATTCCATATGTTGAAGTTTAATATTAATAATTCTCTCTTTATTTAATGATTTTGCTAAGTGCTTTTATATGTTAAGTGTGCACAAGAAAGTTTTGAATATTATTCACATAACATATTGTATTTTCCTTAGTTACCTGTATTTCATACTTTCAGCTTTTTAATACCCTTGAATACATAGTTCTAAATAATAAAATAACACCCCTGTGGTATAGTGGTTAAAAGACTGGCCTTGTAATCCAGAGGTCATGGGTTCAATTCCTGCTCAGGTGTTGTGCTGTGCTTTCTTTCACAGTTTCAGAACACTTAATCCCGTAACCCCATTATGGTTTACTGGGGGGCAAATGAATGAATTATTTTTGTGCCTGTAAGGTATTTTGTTGATTGAATTCCTGTATTCTGTTGAAGTTTCTTCGGACACATGTTCATTAATCAATATTGAATGAGTATGCATTCTGTGAATTGTTCTGTGGTGCATATGATTGAATTATTTATTTATATGTTTTAAATTATTTAAAAACAGGGTTATATTTACAACATACAGATTGGTTCATATATTGGTCCTTGTATTTCTTAAAACTTCAAAGTTAGAAAGAAAGTGTAGCAAAGGTTATTCAGAAAGTTTAGAAGGCATTATTGAAATCACACCATAATACAATTACATTAGCTGATGAGGGGATAGACTAATACGGTACAATCTGTCAATGATATGATAACTATTCACTACCTACCTTAACTAGCCCTAAACAATCACAAGGTGACAAGTTTATATTTTGCTTCATATATTCTGACTTTGCCTTTTATTTTAGTCCTTCCATTCTACGGGTATGACAAAATCGGATTCAGTAAGGTCCAATAAATCGGACACCCCCTATAAGTTCAAACGAGCAGGAAAGGTATGTTACCATGACAACGTATTTCATCGCACTGTGTGTAACGGTCTGGATCTTTTAAATCACCAACTCCCTCCTTTTCTTCAAGACTTTTCAACTTTAGACCAACCCAGAGATTGAGATTGAACTGAATTATTCAAGTGATCTAAAAGTATTTGAGTGATTTTGATAGCACCAGTTCACTTAAGTGTCAAAGCTTCATTGAATTTTTTTTTAATTCTGTTTTGAAAAGGAAAAAAATAATATGTGGGACAGCTAGTACAACAGATAATAAACTAAAATGGCTACATGTACCTTTGGTAAACAAAACCTATAATTATTATTATCATCATTAAATGTGTTGAACATGAAGTGAGTTACTGTAAGACAAATAAATCTGGCATTTTTTCACAGAGCTTCATTGACATAGATATTAATACTTTGATTTAAAAAAAAAATGATAAAAGTTCTACTGACAAATGTCCTTTTTTACACGAATAGGATATTAAGCAATATCTATTTAAAAATATTGATAAAACATGCTATTGAAGCAAGATGAAAAGGAATTTAAAAAATGGGTATGTAAACCAGGTGAAATATGTAAATTACCATCGTTCTATTATACAGAATATTATTAGAATCAATACCTTGAAAAGTTCTATCTCGGATAATTCAAGATCTATTTTCCTCTTTATTAAATTTCCTTCATTTTAAACCTTCTTTGTCACTCTTCCAGTTTTAAGAAATGTATAACTAACTTATATTTATCAGTAACAGAGCACCAAGTTTTCTAGTGTGATAACAATACAGTAGAACAATTATCAATGCATGCATTGTTTAATGTTTAGCATAGACACTTCTCATTATTAATCTCCCTGCATTGGAAGCAACTTAATATTAGAATCCTGTTTAAAATCCGATAATCAAAATTGACCTTTGAAGTGATCTTGACTTGGTTTTCAAAACCAGTTTAGAAAATCAGTTTTTGAAGTAGTTCAAGATCACTTTATCTTTTTTTATTAAAGTATTTTCTGTAGATACCAAAATATTGATTTTACGCAGAAGATTTTCTGGGTGAAAATGGGGCATGCATGGCTGTTCAATGAAACTTAACTAATGTATGAGGAAATTAAACTGAAATTCTTTAAGATTTCTTGTCAAAATGAAGTTTGAAGTTTGTTCAATTTGAGGTGATAACAACTACTGTATAAGCCAATATTTTGGCGTACAGATATTTTCGCGATTTCTAACCAGTTTGACACATTGGCGTGTTGTTATTTTCATGTTTTTGAAAGTGTTTGTACATAAATGAATGTGCATCATATAGAGTGGAAATTTTCGCGAGGCCGTAACCGCGAAATTAGCGAAAATAAAACCACCGCGAAAATTTCAGCTTATACAGTATCAATTTTCATCATTATAGAGTAGCAATATGATGACAAATGACAAATAACCAATGTGTTCTTTTGTCCCATAAGACAAGACATTTACAGATCATCTCCATATTTGTTGTGTGTTTGTTGTTTGTGCTTTTAACTATAATCATGTATAAAAACATAACATACTGTCTGGTGATTGGTATTTACTAACTTTTTTATCTTTCATGCTGGTATTTTAACGCCTTTATTAACCATCGCACTGTATATTACATCGCCAACCATTTGCATTGCTTTACTACTTTCATTTAAACAGGTTGGGAAATGGATTATTAACAAATTCGGTTTGTTGTGTTTGATGTTTTGATACTTTGCACAGAATGTAACTTTGTCTAACATTTGAAGTTGCTTATGATTAGAAGGTTGTTATTTCACTATTAGTAGGGAAATCCCCTGCTATCAGTGAACAGTAACTGGAGCCCCTTCCACTTTCACAACCTATTTTCCTATGTTCATATTTCACGTAAGAGATCTTGGCACAATAGATAGTACTAATCAAGAAAAACATCAGCATTTCGTTTTAAAAACAAAGCACACATGTGTTTCTGCTAATTGAGCTTCTAGCAGTGCTCATTTGTACACTAATATTGATGAATGTGAGGGAATTCAGATTTCATAAGCTTTCACCATACATTTCAAAACCACAAATTAGACAAATATAATATTGTACGATTTGTGGTCATGCTTGCAGGTATATAATAATATGATGTCAAGATATGTAAAGAGAGCAAGAGAGAGGGAGTTTAGAGGAGGTTGAGAGAGATAAAGAAAGCATTTGATTGATTTAGAATGAAATGCTTGAATTGGAAATGCGCAAAATAAGGTAGGAAAAATAAATTATTGTCATAACCCGTCGGGGTTGTGTTTCTTAAAACTGTTTATAGAGGTACGTACGACTCTGCACAAGACTGGTAACCAACTCTTAGCGTCTAACTCGGTAACATACATGTATCATTGAGTGCAGGAAAGTGTTACCAATCGTGCATACTCTACAAACAGCTTGATAACACCTAACCCTGAATTCATTTTGAAATGATGCTCACTCTTTCTCCATTTTTTTTTCTATTTTGCATCCATTTTTCTCCTCCCAAACCAGGCCCGGCACAGCTTCATGCGGAAGATCCCCCAAGGAGCCGAGGCATCCAACGTTCTCATCGGCGAGGTGGACTTCCTCTCGCGCCCCATCATCGCGTTTGTTCGGCTCCAGACGGCGGTATCCCTCGGCGACCTGACGGAGGTTCCCATCCCGACGAGGTTTCTGTTTATCCTGCTCGGTCCTCAGTCTGGGGAGACGAAGCGGTACCATGAGATCGGACGATGTGTCGCAACCCTCATGTCAGATAAGGTATTTGGAAATAAAGTCATTTACACTACAGCCATGTCCACTTGAGTGATTCCATTGTTTGATGAATACACAGTTAGTGCATAAAAAGAGTTGAAATTAACTGTGCTGCATTATCATGAGTTTGCAAAGTCCTAGCCCAATTAGCCTACTTCTCAAGATTCTTGGGGGCTGCTTCATGAAGATTGTTGCCATCATCAAGTCATTTTCTGACAATTACCAAATCAACAGTCAGCTACAGTGTATTCTGCTTATCATCCAATGAAAATCACAGATTTCGTAGAATTAGTCAGTGCTGACTAATTGTCACTGGCGACAAGCTTCATGAAATGCTCTCAAGATACTCTGTATGCACCATCAAAAGGTAAAAAAATCTCATTCACTGAGAAATAGGGCGAAGGTCACCTTCAGACATTCAGGTCTTGTTGCGATGGGAAAGTTGCATTATGTTCGAAATGTCATGGATGAGCTATCCTAAGCTGGAATGGCGTGCACAATAAAAATGAGTGGGTATTTCGCAGGATTGAATCTCAAGATTCAATCATTGAAATAACTCTACCCTCACCAAAAACCTAATTCTTATTACTTATCAAGTTAATAAGTGTCTTAGGTAATAAGCATCTTATGTAAAGGTTGAATGAGTATGCTTTGTTTCAAAATCATTGATACATTGTTGATCTTTTGATATAGATTTTCCATGATGTTGCTTACAAAGCAAAGTGTGTGAAGGATCTTTTGGCTGGCATTGATGAGTTCATCGACTCTGTTACAGTTCTTCCTCCTGGTGAGTTATTTACTAATGCACAGTATACAGTATTCACATATAAATTTTACTGTATAATTGTACAAACGTATTAAAAAAGGATGCATTGTTTATCTTAGTTTTGATGCATCTTCCACCAGAAAATAGTGGTTTTAAATTTTTTTTAGGGTGATTTTTTCTTTTCACGAATGAATGAAATGAACCTGGAGACGTAATGCATTTTAACAGAAACCAATAAAGGATACAGGGAAATCCCTAAGTATAAATATAGCTCAAGTTTGAACCCATTTTGTTTTGTATTCCAATGACAGCTCAAATTTGTATTTCCTTCCATAGGTGCATGGGATCCAAACATCAGAATCTAGCCACCCAAAGATCGTCTAATGGGGTGTTGCTCGAAATCAACTGCAAGTCAACTGCAACTTTGCAAATTGTAATGCTCTTGGTGTGCACATTTATCAAAACGCGCATGAAACAATGATTTTGATTGGCGTATTCCGATCAACTGCAACTTGCGATCAATTGCAACTTTTGAACAATACCCCCTTAGGGGGTGATGCTACAAAATTGCGATCATTTGCAAGCTGCAGTTGATCTATATGTTCCAATTTTCAACTGATTTGCCGTTGCTTATCAATAAATTGAAACTTTATAACATCACTTTCTAAGACAGGATTGATAAACGCCCCTAAACCTCAACAACAACAACAGGGTACTAGATGATACTTATTGTATCTTTAATTGTTTTTTTTTCTCCAAATGGCGAAGTTTCAACCAGTTTATGTCTAACTTGTATTTTCTTCTACAGGTGCATGGGATCCCAACATCAGAATCGAGCCGCCCAAGACCGTCCCCTCGCAAGCCAAGAGGTTGTCCCACTTCCAGACGCCCAACGGACATGCAGAAGGGGTAGATGAAGAAGATGGTGGGCATGGTGGAGGAGGGCATAATGGAGAGCATGAAGGATTGGATAGAACAGGAAGGTAGGTTTGATTTACAGAAGGTCTGAATGTTATGAGAAAAGGATGGTATAGTATCAATGTGGATTTGTGTTAAAACAGACGCTCAGTAGACTTGTTGAAGGGATAGATGAAGATGATGGAGGACATAATGGAGGAGAGCACAACGGAGAGCATGAGCAATTGGATAGAACAGGAAGGTAGGTTTGATTGACAGAAGGTTTGAATGTATTGTACATGATCAGGATAATTTAAGAGATAAAGGAGATGCCCAACGGACATGCAGAAGGGATAGATGAAGAGGATGGTGGGCATAGTGGAGGAGGGCATAATGGAGAACATGAGGGATTGGACAGAACAGGAAGGTAGGTTTGATTGACAGAAGGTCTGAATGTTATGAGAGAAGGATGGTATGGTATCAATGTGGAGTTATGTTAAAATAGACACTCTGTAGACTTGTTGAAGGGATAGATGAAGAGATGAGAGACAAAAATAAGAATTATACATAAATATCACAAAAGTTTAACCATTATGCATTCGTGATAATGACCACCTCCCCCCCCAAAAAAAAAAAATTATATATATATTTTTTTTTCAAATTACTACTCTCCAATAAATGCCTCCTGATACCCATTTGAACTTCAACCTCGTTCTTTCAACCAAGAAGATTCATGAATGCAGAAATGTTCATTACATTCCTTCTTGTTTACAGATTAAGCTCCTGAAATCTACTCTCATGATATTTCTTGCACATTACCCATCTCCTGTAATCTACACACTTGCTATTGTTCTCCAAACTGTTATTGTAAATTTCTTGAATGCCTGTGTTGATTTCAGAGAGGTATTTCCTGTGTAATATACAACCTGTCAATCAAATGTATTCTGCCACCAGTGAAGTTTAATGACCTGCTTAAATGTAGGCCTTCATGCCAAAGTTCAATCTAATGCAAAGCACAGGAAATATGTAGATTCTAAGAACAGCAGTAAAAAAAATGGTAATGGATGGAGAAAAAGAAATGCAATGACTTAATAAAAGTACAAGTTTATTGAAATTTGCCATTTATGTGTTCTTTTCCTAAATGTATATTATAAGCTGGTATGCCAGAATGCTTCCACATGGTGATCAAAATAAGGAGGGGGACCTCAATATTTTTTTTTTTTGTTTTACAATTCAATTACCAGGAGTTGATCCTGAAAAAAACAAGGTTAGAAATGTCACATTCTTGTGAGCAGTATCAGCCACTTCTGTGAAAATTTCCAGACCATTATAGGTGCAGGAATTTCATGTTTGAAAGTTTCAATCATAGAATGTTTGCTGAAAAGTCTTGTGTTTGGCTTGATTGGGTCACAAATTAGGTTAAGGTCAGATACCGGACCAGAAATATTCCGTCAGGATTTTTCTTTAAGTAATGTTAGTTTGTGTGTCTGTCAAAATTGAAAACAGCAAAATCTAACCCTTTCTAATTCAACTATGTTTATTCCATTTTAGGATCTTTGGTGGTCTGGTGGAAGATTGTAAGCGTCGATTCCCGTTCTTTGTTAGCGACTTCACGGATGCACTTCATCTGCAATGTCTGGCATCCTTCATTTTCATGTACTTTGCTTGTATCACACCTGTCATTACGTTTGGAGGACTTCTTGGAGAGGCAACTGAAAATAGAATGGTAAGTGAGGAGGCGAGATGGAGCTGGAGGGATGGGGTGAGGATGAGGGGACAGAAGAGGAGACGGTAGTAGAAGAGAGGAGGGACAAGGCAGGAGAAAG
>BQKZ01004690.1:13784-25153 GCA_036244855.1 Temnopleurus reevesii | reverse complement strand
CTCGTTTTGATGATGGGAACGTTCACTATCGCGTACAGTCTCAAGGAGTTTAATAACTCCAGCTTCTTCCCAACCATCGTGAGTATTATCCATTTGAAGGCAATTTAACGCATTTAGTGTTTTAGTACTATTGATTTTGATTGGCATCTATTCTAACAAGAACGTCCCGCAGAACGATGTTTTCCTCATGTCGCTCGTTTTGATGATGGGAACGTTCACTATCGCGTACAGTCTCAAGGAGTTTAAAAACTCCAGCTTCTTCCCAACCATCGTGAGTATTAACCATTTCTAGGCAATTTTGATAGCATTTTAGTGAATTTTGAGTGGCAACTATTGTAACAAGCACGTCCCACAGAGCGATGTGTTCCTCATGTCGCTCGTTTTGATGATGGGCACGTTCACCATCGCGTACAGTCTCAAGGAGTTTAAAAACTCCTGCTCCTTTCCAACCATCGTGAGTATTAACCATTTTAAGCCAATTTACCCCTCTGATGACTAGGGTATTTTTGAGGAAAACTAGGGGGGGGGGGGGTGAGGATTCTTTTTCTTATGCTATCTCAGTGGCATAGGGATTATCAATTGGAAAAAATGGTTACCAGTTGTGCGTACCTTTAAAAGCAGCTTCATGAGACACAATCCTGGTATAATGATAAAAGAAACATTATTTTTCTCTCTCATGAAATCTTTTCTTTTTCTCATCCTTTCTCACACTGTGTAGATTCGGAAAACAGTAAGCGACTTTGCTGTTCTCATTGCTGTACTGGTGATGGTTGGAGTTGACAGACTGTTTGGTGTCGATACACCCAAGCTGATTGTCCCATCAGAATTCAAGGTTGGTGAACTTTTCACTCATTTAGCTCTATCCACTCCACTCTTGTCCCTTAATAGAATATGCTGGCTTGCATCTGTCTCTTTGGGTGTTCCATCTACTCTTACATCACAGTTCCCTCTTCTCTTGCATACCTTGCAATAACAATATCAAAGAATATTGTTTTGTCAATTTCGCTTGATAAGGTCCTACCAAATTCAATGGATGTCTGAAAATACACTCCTCAAAAGGAGGATTTTGTTATTTTTTTTTTTTAATAGCGCAATGTGCATGTTATCAAACATACCAATCATTTTTACCCAGGAGGGATTTCAGTTGTTACATGATGCCTCTCACACAAGTACACATCCTAAAATTTGAGTCAATAGTTGAGTGAAACAATTAAAAAGTGGTCTCAACCTTTTTTCGAAGTGTATTGAGGGCACAGTAATATTGCACGTCAGCTTATATTTTCGTACACCCTTTTAATGGGGCGCATCAAAGTAGCGAAGTAGAGTCAACACAACAGTGCAACTTGCAAAGCCTGTGTAATTTGCACATCAGATGAACTAAGCCATTATTTGATCATTACATTTTTGGTAGTTCATATCTTTTTTCTTTGTCCTCTCTCAGCCCACGTCAGATGAATGCAAGATGAACGCAAAAGCTGGTTCATCGACCCTCTCAACGGCAATCCATGGTGGACTGCGCTTGCTTGTGTTCATTCTCATTGAGTACCTTTGCTTTCTCCTCCTTGAGCTGATGTCATTCAATTCCAGTTTACAATTTCACTTCCTTTGGTTGTAAACCCACATAATACAAGCCTGCACTGGCTTGTATTCATTCTCATCTTAAACGTCTGATTTCTCCTTCTCTTAGCCCACATCAGATGAACGTAAAAGCTGGTTCATCGATCCTTTCAACGGCAATCCCTGCTGAACTGCCCTGGCCGGTGTTCATTCTCATTCATTGATCATTCCTCCATTAGCCAATCTCCGCTAAAATAACAATCCTTCCATCTGATACATTCTCAGCTTATACTTTCACTTCCTTTGGTTTTATGCCCACATAAGACGAGAGGAAGAATTGTTTCATTGATCCTTTTAACAGAATTCCTTGATGCATGCACTGGCTTGTATTCATTCTCATTGAGTACCTTTGATTTCTCCTCTCTCAGCCCACATCTGATGAACGCAAAAGCTGGTTCATTGATCCTTTCAACGGCAATCCCTGGTGGACTGCGCTGGCCGGTGTTCTTCCAGCTCTGCTAGCAACAATCCTCATCTTCATGGATCAACAGATCACAGCGGTTATCGTCAACAGGAAGGAAAACAAGTTTAAGGTTAGAGACTAAGAATTGTGGATTAATTTAAATTCCTGTGAATAAATTTAATCACTGAAAGAATTGTGTGGCAGTAAATCGGAACTGTTTGTTTACAAATAGTTTCTCACCCATTCAATATTGAAGTATGTAATGCCATTTTATCAGTAATGTTTTGGTTTGAATATGTATTTTGTGAGACAACACATTCCAGTGGTGTGCAGAATATTTTGATTAATAAAGACACAAGTTATTAAACAGTTGTAGTGGAAAGAATGTGCATGAAATGAAATTTTCTTGATGGAGAAATTAAATACTCTTATAAAATTCTCATGAATTCTTATATGTTTGGTGTGTCATGTAGATAACATTCATAATAAATTGCCCTTCTACAAAATGATAAAAGAATAATTACCATTGAAAAAAAGGTTTCGCACATTATGGGAATTTAGATCAAGATAAGTAAAATGTTTGTGATGATGATGATGATGATGATGATAGCCTCTTGTATAGTGCCGGTCTCCGCCTCAGCCCAGCACTCATGGTGCTCAATTACTCAAAATAATGTCTCACAGATTTCAATGTGCCACTGCAAAGGGAGTAAAAGTTTTAAAGTACTGTTTACTACTTCTCATGTGCTATGTTGCTTTTATTTTATTTCTGCTTTACAGAAAGGACTTGGTTACCATCTAGATCTGTTGATAGTTGCTGTCATGTTGGGTATCTGCTCTATCATGGGGTTGCCATGGTTTGTGGCAGCCACTGTCCTCTCGATCAACCACGTCAACAGCTTGAAGGTAGAATCGGAATGCAAAGCACCAGGAGAGAAACCAACGATTGTGGGTTGCAGGTGAGTGGTTAGATGTTGTTCTTGTCAAGTTGTTAGATGTTGTTGTTGTTTATAAGTTGTAAGGGGTGTTGGAGATTTGTTCTATCATGGGGTTACCATGGTTTGTGGCAGCCACTGTCCTCTCAATCAACCACGTCAACAGCTTGAAGGTAGAATCGGAATGCAAAGCACCAGGAGAGAAACCAACAATCATGGGTTGCAAGTGAGTTGTTGTTGGCAAGTTGTTGATGAGTTGTAAGGGATGTTGGGTATCTGCTCTATCATGGGGTTGCCTTGGTTTGTGGCAGCCTCTGTCCTCTCAATCAATCATGTCAACAGCTTGAAGGTAGAATCGGAATGCAAAGCACCAGGAGAAAAACCAACAATCGTGGGTTGCAGGTGAGTTGTTGTTGGCAAGTTGTTGATCAGTTGTAAGGGATGTTAGGGGATCTGCTCAATTAAGTGGCTACCATGGTTTGTGGCAGCCTCTGTTCTCTCGATCAACCATGTCAATAGCTTGAAGGTGGAATCAGAATGCAAAGCACCGGGAGAGAAACCAACAATTGTGGGTTGCAGGTGAGTTGTTGTTGGCAAGTTGTTGATGAATTGTAAGGGATGTTGGGGATCTGCTAAATTAAGTGACTGCCATGGTTTGTGGCAGCCACTGTCCTTTTGATCAACCATGTCAACGGCTTGAAGGTGGAATCAGAATGCAAAGCACCAGGAGAGAAACCAACGATTGTAGGTTGCAGGTAAGTTGTTAGATGTTTGTTGGGGATTTGTCGTATCATGGGGTTGCTATGGTTTGTGGCAGCCACTTTCCTTTCGATCAACCATGTCAACAGCTTGAAGGTGGAATTAGAATGCAAAGCACCAGGATAAATACAAATAAATGTCTGCAGGTGAGTTTTTGCCAATTTTTATCAATCTTTATCAATCTGTATAAGAGTAAATGATAGCTTTTGCAATATTTTCTTGTGATGCTTCAAAACATGACTGATGATTTTGAATAAATGTTTTGCATAAGACTGATTTTTGTTATAAATTACTCTCAAATTTACTGAAATAATGTTAATTTTGCTCTCTCATGCTGTCTCACAGACGTACCACTGAGAGAAGTAGTATATACCATAAGGGTTGACATAGATCTCAAGAAAAGATGAATAACTTTCCAGTCGAATTGAAAGCTAAATACAGTCCAAACAGATTTATTCCTTTCCAATACATTATGTGTTGTTTGTTTGACAGAGAACAAAGAGTTACAGGAGTAATGGTGTTCATCATGATTGGTCTAGCCACTCTCATGACAAAGATTCTCTCTGTAAGTATACTTGTTTCGCGGCATGTACTTCCTTTCTATATTTCCTTGCTCAGTTAATAGATATCCTTCTGAAAGGAATCTGTGATGGAATTGTCCAGATATCTTTGTTAATATGTTCATTATGTAAGATGTAGCCTGTAGTTATTAGATTCTTAACTCTTTACTTCCTTACTTGGCCGACAAGTTGAAAACACTACCCATACTTACAGAAAACCCTAGCAGTCTATGTTAACGTAATCTAGCATGTTAAGAGTTAAATCTAAATGGAGAGAATCACAGCTTTTGAAGAAAATTTGCATACTTTTGTAAAAATATCTTCAAAGTATACCATATGCCTTTGGGAAATGACGGCCACTCCCTGTTTATTATGTAAAATCAGGGGAAAGGTCAGTCTGCGGTCAACAGATATAGGGTTCAATGCTCCCTAATTGGTTGAGCAAAATACAGGAGTTGTGGTTTTACCTATGTTTTATAAACACAGGGTTTGATGCATTGTAAGGTTGGTGTGGTGATTCGGCAGAATATTTAAGATCTATGTCTTTCACCTCACCTGGGTCAAGTGCAGTGCAATATGGATGAATTTTTTACCAAAAGAATTTAATATCATGGAAGGGATTTGAACCTCGAGTTGAAAGGTGAGCATCAGAACCACTGCACCATGATGCCTTCAAATATTTTCAAATTGATGATATATACTTTTGTCATTCCATAGATTTGATAATCCTTATTTTATCTTTTCTCCTCTTCATTCATTTAGTATGTTCCGATGCCTGTACTGTATGGAGTATTTCTGTTCATGGGTATCGCCTCACTCAAGGGTGTACAGGTAAATCAACTACAATTTATTTTTTCTCAAACAAAAATTATTTTGTTTAGGCAGAGACATAAATCTAATTTTTCAGCTCCTTTCCCCTAAATATAATTCAACCGACCATCATTTGGTGATTTCACATACAATGCTTGTGGCTGAGGTTAGCATTAAGAGCATAATTTGTGCTAAAATCAAGCTCTAACACCAGCACTTAGATTATGGGACAATAGGGATATTGATAAAGATATGTCAGTTTGCTACCCCTCGGCTAAGCAAAAAATACAAAGAATATTATTTTAGGTTGGCAGCCCTTAGGCCTGTAATATAAAGATATATGAGTAATTTTACAATTAATCGTATCTCTTTAGTACACATTTTGCCATAGAATAATATTCATTGTATGTTTAATTGCATCTTTGATGTTACAGGCCCCTGGATTAACATTTTGTTTTATTCTGATTTTCTTTACCCTCCCAGTTTGTGGACCGTCTAGCGTTGTACTTCATGCCTCTCAAATACCAGCCAGATTACATCTACCTTCGTCATGTCGGCATCAAGAGAGTCTATCTCTTCACCTTCATCCAGCTCATGTGTCTGGTGGTGCTGTGGGTTATTAAATCTACCGAAGCCGCTCTCATATTCCCTATCATGGTAAGAAAATCAACTGGGAATTTCTCCAAGACATTGATATGCTGTCAGTTAATGAAGAAAGATAAGAATAATACATGTTGAAAATTGCATAAAAATTAATATAGTCATCTTTCATTCTCTCAGCCATGTTTTTGAATTGTACACCTTGACACCTTGGATTATGTGATGTTGTGTAGCCCTCTTGAAACTATTGCACGTGTTAGATATGTTGCTGACTTAAGCACCTTGAAAACACTCTAGACTGTATGATCACATTTAATCTTTGGTGTTAACGATTGGTGTAATTTTATGTAATCAAGTTTAACTTGCAGGTTTTAGCTATGGTGTTGAATCTTACTCTTTGACACCTTTACTTAGGTGATTTTATTTATGTAACCATCTTGAAGCTTGCACAGGTGTTAGCTTTTTTGTTGAATTTTACACCTTTACACATTTGACTATGTGATTTTAATGTAGCCATCTTGAACCTTGCACAGGTGTTAGATTTATTGTTGAATTTAACACCTTGTTGAATTTTACACCTTGAAGCCTCTAATTATGTGATATAATGTTAATTTTATGTTGAACCTCTTGCAGGTGTTAGCTATGGTGTTGGTCAGGAAGCTGATGGACAAGGTATTCACCCAGCAAGAACTGATGATGTTGGATGATGTGATGCCCGAGATGGCAAAGAGAGCGAAGCACGATAGGAAGAAGAAGGAGGAGGAAGAGGAGGCAGCTTGTGAACAGGTAGGATTAAGTTGGATGATGATGATGATTATGGTGATGTTAGTGCTGTTGTTGATGGTGATAATGATGGTGGTGGTGGTGATGATGATGATGATGATGATGATGATGATGATGATGATGATGATGATGATGATGGTGCAGTTGAATGATGTGATGTTTGAGATGACAAATAGAGTGAAGCAAAACAGGAAGGAGGAAGAAGGGGAGGCAGCTTGTGTACAGGTTAGATAAAGAGCAAGATGATGATGAGGGTGAGATTGGTTATGGTGGTGGTGAGATTGGTTATGGTGCTGGTGGTGGTGGTGGAAATGATGATGATGATGATGATGATGATAATGATGATGATGATGATGATGATGATGATGATGATGATGATAATGATGATGATGATAATGATGATGAGATTTTAAAAAAAAGAACAGTTGTGATGATGTGATTATTTAACTTTGCTATTGTTATAATTGTACTTGTTCTGTTTTTCTTTGCTCTTGGTTAATGTTTAATTTCTTCCAGTGCTTACTCTATTAACTGCAGCTATTCCATTTAAATTGCCTTATCTGTTCATTGCTGCATACTTTTAACTAAAGATCAAGATATTTATAACTATTCCTTATCTCTAACATGGCACAAATATGTAAAAGAAAATTATCTGCATGATGTTGTTGTGAAGATTTACGCACTCTGTATGATATGATGAATGTTGTATATATTTTCTCTTTTTTTCAGTCGAAGGATTGCTTTGTAAAGTGTATTCTTGTATTCTAACTTCTATACATATTATATGCTAGATATAATCCATTTAATTGTACACAACGTAATGATGTCATTGAGCCTTTATACTGGAAAGCATTTTTCTTCCTCCCATGACAGTTTCCATTCCTCGTCAAATTAAAAAGATTGGGTTGCGGTATAAAGTGGAAATATAAAAAGGTGACAGTATAGCGCATGTTCCCTGCCTGCATTTTAGAGAACCCCAGAATTGATGAAGAAAAGGGAAATGGGCATTGAAATGGATACATATTTTCACTTGACATTGTGTCTACATAATAATAATAATAATAATTAGATGATTTATATAGCGCAGTCACTATATGGATATACTCTACTGCACTGTGATGTTAGGGTCTGTGGATATAGTTACTAAAGATATTATTGAAAAGCTTCAAGGAATAAATGAGTTTTCAACAAGTTATCAAAAACAACTACAGATGGAGATGATCTTATTTCTATTGGCAATTTGTTCCACTGATCTTAGATGATAAATCATCCTCAAGTATATGATATTTTATGGCCAGCATCGTAATTCCATTTATTGTTTGCATGACAGGGCATCTTTGACAGGAGCAGCATTGTGTGGGTTAACCTATTGAGCACAATATGCTGCTGTTATAATGTGTGTCCTCCATAATGTAACATGAATTATCCTCAACTTTGGATTTGGGGATAAATTTCATTGTATGTTCTTCAAATTGAACTTCTTAAAACATTGAACATTTAGATATTTTTTATTGCACATATTTTTTTATCATCAAATTACAAAAAAAGAGTTCAAGATACTTATAACTATGGGAAACTACTGGTTGAAAAAAAAATCATGATCAAAAGACTGTTTTGACTGAATATGCAACTGATATTCCATATCTTTCACAATATACAAAGGAAATTTTTATCTTTGGTTCAATTGGTATTTCAAATTTATTGACAAATACCAGATACTTTCATGCATGATTATTGTGCATGGAGAGCATGCAACAGGTCGAATTGTCAGTGATTCTATGAAGTGTTCTAAACCTCAGTGAAACATGGATACACATTGATACACAATTTCAGGGAAAATTGTGTTTTAAGATTAGGACTGCCATTAGCATAATCAAATTTTCTTAAAAAGCAAATCATATTATTTGATATCAGCGTGAAGTGTAACTTTGTAGATTTACAATTTGTATGAATGTAGACACGAGTCCAAATCCTAATTGATAATGATATAAATAATCCCAAGAGAAAAATGGCATTCTATTACTTCACCATTACAACCAATTAATAAAATGCCATGAAAATTGAAATCAAGGTTATTTGTGACTGAGGTCACTTAGGATGCATATTTTTATGTCTGCACAATTTTAAGAGCTTATGCTGGGGGTAGGGAAGGGGGTTGGTCAGAAAACGTTGGTGTATTTCAGTCAAATGACAAGGAATTATAGTCTAAAATGGGATAATCTTATAGAGTTCAGAACAGGGCTACAGAGTGATGTGAAACATTGACAGAAAATTGAGGTTTAAGATGGTCGTAAAATCATTGACAAACTGACCTTATGCAAGATATAACTATTAGAGTATTGGAAAGGTTCTGTGGCATTGCAAAAACAAGTGTAATGAGCTTTTCATACTCCTCTAAATGACAAAGTCACAAGTCTAACCCTTCAAGTTTGCACCCAAAACTGATTTCTGAATTCATTTTTTTTTTTCAATTTAAACAGACTCACACATTTTTTACTGCACTTGTATTAACCAATCACTAATATTGGTAGAAAAGTAGGAAAATTTGATTCCCATCAAATTGTATAAATTTATACAATCTAAATGCAATTTTATTCCATTTGCAAAAAAAAGGAATATAACAAAACAGTAAATATAAATAGTAGATTTATAGAAGGCGAAAGCCAGAACAAGCAATATTGTAAAGCACTGTAGAACTCTTGTTTTTTAGCGTTATGTAAATAAGCAATATCATTGTTCTTACTAAGTGAATAGAAGGAATTTTCCCTATATTTTGGAAAATATATATAAAAACAGTTGGAAAAATATACCTTTTTAAAGAATTTGGCACACATGGAGGGTTAGCTTGAATGACAGATATTTTTCACTCGGAAAGCTTCAGAGGTAAAAATAAGAATGATTTTATTCATACGCAGGGAAGAAAACGTTCGGACACATTCAACCTTTTACAACGAGCATCGTACATGGCCGCTCAAGAACATCCTAAAGTGGTATATTACCTTTATGATCATGTTATCATTCAATTCATCTGTCACAATAAATTCCCACATTGTGCATGCGATGACATTAGAGGGGATAATGCGAACAAGGATAATACAACAATAATGATCCGTCTTAACTTTAAAAATGGTGTATATATCATGCATGACAAGTTCCAAGAGATGATCCAAAATAAGTGATGGAGATATCAGTATTATATCTTTGTAATTTTATTAACATCTTTCATAAGTATTGAAAAATTGAAAATTACAAGGAGAAAATTTATGTTAACTATATTTTCATAAAAATGATACACAAGATATTTTTATCACCAAATGCATGATCATGTTGGATATGTTAAAAAAAACATTTATTGATTACATTTATGCATGCATGGTCAAAAACTAATCCAGTTTATTTTTAACTTCATATGTTGATAGTGAATAGCCTCAATACAGCTTAGACTTCCGATAAGGCATTACTAATGTAACTTTGCCTGGCATTATCATTCAAATTACATACATTTATGAAAATATAACGATATCAAAAATTTGCCATGAATTCACAAGAAGGGGCCATAAGATGTCAGTTGCCATATACAGTTATACAAAGCTAAAGTAATAAAGGCTAGGTGGATTATCAATGGGTAATCACAAAATCTCAGTCTTACACACGAGTTATTTTTAATATATGAGTTTGAAATGAGTTTGAATGATTATTTCCATGCATGCTATGTTTTGTAATCCGTGGAGAATACAAAAATGAACTTTCGCTCAGACCAGCTGGTTTGTAAACACTCATAATTGTAAACCAATTTGATGAAATGATGGAAGCATCACCCCTAAAAGATCAATTTCATATTGGTTGCTTTTTTAATGCAGGGCATTTTCATTGCACTAAAACCCACATAAATTATGTAATCAAAATGTATGTAAGCCCAAATTAAGCATGATAATAATAATTACAGATAATAACTACAGCTAGACCTAATACCTGCCCTTCTATATTTTTTTTTTACTATATAAAACTGTGTGCTCCTTTTACCATTGTGTGGTCAACAGGCTAGGAATGGTTCTGCAAGAAAAGAGAAAGTTAAAGATGAAGAAAACTCTCCCTCATCCCCAACATCAGCAGATACTCCTGTAGAAACTCATGAAGAAAATGGATCGGTACTGATAAGAATGATGCAAGACGTGCATGGGGAAGGGCTTTGGGTGTATGTGTGAAAGCATGACACAAATGAAAATGCATGGGACTACACCAACTTAGGGGGTTTTTTTCTTCGATATTCAACTAGTATATCTTGATTTAAATGAATAACAATATAAAAAAAGAGGTGGCTAGAACGAATGAAAATTACAAGGAATTTGAAGATCTATAAAGCATGGAGATTGCATGGTCCATAAAGAAAAAAAAAACAGATGTCAGAAAATGCTAAATGATTCCACTCTATCTGGAGAAATGTATGATTAGCATGTTGAGGTTCCAAACTTAGGAACAGTAATCCACGACTGCTATGCTGCATGCCAGACCCTTACTCATTCAATTCGAAAGAGCATTGAAAATCTGTTAGATGAATGCTTCCAACACGTAGTGCATTGAGGGAACACACCACTATCACCATCATCCATATCATCACTATCACCGCCATCATCGTCACCACCATCACCACCACCACCGTCACCACTACCACTACAACTATTACCACTACTACCGCCATCACCATCATCACCAACAATACCACCATCACCTCTACCACCATCAGCACCACTACCACCACCGCCGCCACTACCACCACCACCACCACCATCACCACCACCATCACCATCACCACTATCACCACTATCACCACCACCACCACCATCACCATCACCATCACCATCACCACCACCATCACCACCACCACCACCACCACCACCACCA